>APFE030885263.1:14562-65875 GCA_000404065.3 Pinus taeda
TAAATACTACATCAAACTATGTTATAAATATCCAAAGGAAGTATGTCTTATTTTAGCCATTTATTATTCATTGACACCATAGAACACCAAGGATGGTGTTACCCCAAGGGAGAGGGGATTGCAATAGCCCTGGGTTAAATTTTCATGTAATAAAGGGTAATAAAAGAAAAATAAGACTGAGGTCACACGAGACATATTCCAAAATGAATGTTGGGAAAAAGCTTTAGTGGGAATCACTTGTGGTTCAATAATGGCTAGGGAAACTAGTAAAGGAAAAGAGGTAATAATTGACATTTAATTATGAGAAATAAAGGAAAACGGGAGTAAAGGAAGGAGAAGAGACACAAATTTCCATTCAAGGGAAATTAGAGGAAATTGAAGGAAAAAGGAGAAATCTATGATAAAAAGGCTCAAGAGAAATAGCTCACAACTTTAGCAAGGTTAGGTTTTGGCTCTCTTACACTCTTCCACACTTAGAGAATTATTGGAGCACTTGGGCATTCACTTGGATTTTTAGAAAGTAAAGCAAGCAAGAAAAGGAAGGAAAAGGACAAGTAAAGGAAAGAAAAAGAGCACAAGGGGAATTTTGGATCAACAACTTCAGCAGGAAGATCTTGTAGGTGTTGGTAGGCCGACATGCTCTATTTTTATCACCTTCCTATTACAAAACCACAATCATGACCTTTATTTATCTCCATAACCCTCCTCATTCCTGCACTAGTCCAAGAATACTATATATTCCTACATAAACTTCATATTTAATATTTAAGGTTCGTTAGGTGCTTAATTAATCATTTTAAATACATTTCGTGCCTTTAATATTTCTTGTAAATTATGTTTACTTTCCTAAAGTATTTGATAAACTAAAGTATTAATCATTATACTAGCTTGATCTAGTGCAGGTAGATTCGTGCACCACTAGAAACTATCCGTTCCGTGATCTCTACAGCAGCTCGATCACTTCACGCAGGCATCTTGGTCCACGTCGTCTAGCTCGGCTGCGGTGATCTGGATTTGAATTCAAGTGGAGGACAGTCAGGGATATTACCAAGGATAAGGTCTACGACCAACGATTAGTTTGCAGGTTATTATATTCACTGGCTTATTTTTGTAATTTTGTTTTTTATTTCATTTCAGCCAAAAGGATCTATTTGGAATGACTGTGTAATTTTTATTATGGCCATAGGCGGAAGGGTTGTATAAAGTATCTCTCTCAGATAGAACGAGTTTAGCGAGTCGTTGTCGCCATCGTTATGGGCTAGACTTGAACTCAAAATGTATATTTGTTGATTGGAATTAATATAAGGAGCTACACCATGATTTTCTAATTTTAATTTTTAATTCTTCATTGATATGTTATTAACGTGCTGAAGGTTTTTGTTTCCTAAAATGTGAAACAAGCTAGTTGACTAGGGCCCAACCAACCCAGCACATTTACCCTCGTTCTTTCAATATCTTAAAGGTGTGTGCTGATTTTGTTTATTTCTAGAAGCATGGTTTAAATATTAATTTTGTTCTTGTTCATGAATTCTGATTTATTTCATTAAGTAGTCAAAGTGTGAATGTATTTGTTGTGTGAAAGTCAAATTGAATTACTTTACTTCCTGTAATTTCTTTTTGTTTATCTTTCGCTTTGATCGCGTAGAGAATATTACTCCTGCACCAGTGCATGTAGAATTTTGCACTCTGGTTTACTAGTTCATGTACAACAAGTGTTTCATTCTTTTCCCTTTATATGATTTAATATATTTCTGCAAAGTAAGCGTTCATCATCAGAAGGAGGCATTTCTAATATTAAAATTTAAACTTCTAAAGATTAAATATGACTTCATGATATAGAAAAAAACATTGTTGCAATATCTTAAGTTATGACTGCACCTCACGGTTTAAGGAAAAAAATTAAAAGTAAGCTGAAATATTATAGTGAACCTGTTTCATGTTAGATTTAATTGCATGCAAAATTGTTTGACTAAAGAAAGCTTGCTTTAACTTTTGAAGATCATTTTCATCTTAAAATTTTATTTATATTGGCGAGATTCAGCTGATTAAAGCATTCCTTTTCGTGTGCAAGTTATTTCAAATTCTGCTCGCATTTGCAATTCTTTTTTTATAGTTAACACACCTTTTATTTTTCCCAAAAGTAAATTGGTATACTTGGTGTAGGAAGCTCTGTTCCAGTACAAGAACCAGTGTTTTCTACAAGAATAGAGTGCTCCAAGCCTTCAGGCTTAGAGCCCCTACATGAAGCGATAATTCTTCAGTATAAATGTAAAATATACTTCTCACATAAGTTATGTACCTATACTAGTGCAAGTAGCTTGCAAGAGTACACGAACGACCGCTTAGTGTGAAAAGGAAAATCATTTAGAAGGTAGATATTTTCAAGGGCCCACTTGTTAAACTACCACCACCCATACTGAGGATAAACATAGAGTTTTACTTCGGCAGTTAAGATTGTTTACAGCAGTGTGAAAGTTCCTTTATTTGATTTCTTCGTAAATTCATTATTTTACATTCCAACACTAGAATTACTTTGGTGTAGTTTCCTTTGTGATTTTTCTATTTGATTCTGCAAGATTTCAATTAAGAAGTAGGAATAGAAATAGGAAAATTTCATTCCACTTCTGGAATTACCTATGCTTCCTCTCTAAGTTTATGAAACCTTTGGGTTGATAATTAAGTGTTGAAGGAGCTTGCTTAAGTGTAATTCTTGCACCCAACAATTTGGTGTCGTTGCCTGGGAGTCAATTTGAATTGGTAAGAATTTTCCATTTTTCTGTAATAGGGGTAAGTCCACTATTATTTTTTTTTGCAGTATACTTCTACTATTTGAAGGAATTTATAAGTGTTGAGTTATTTTTTGAGTTGCAGCATTTTATTGAAATTTTTTTTGGTCATTTTTTTTAAATGAATGCCTAAGAGAGGTAGTGGTTTGAAGCCCACTAAGGGCCAAGGAAATACTAATAAATCTAAAATAAAATCTCATATTGGGCCTTCTTTTGCAGGTAGAAAGTCCAAACGGACCTAGACTCATCATGAAGGAACAATCTACTTGGGCTCTAGCAACAGTGATCCAGGTGTGACACAGCCCACAAAGGGGAAGAAGGGGACTATTAGAACCCATAGTCATCCTTCTCAGCTAGTTGAGAGAGGTCTACTTGGAGGAAAAACAATGGCAAATCATGAAGGCAATGCAGAAGGAATTGGTGAAAATCAGACAAACGAGGAACAATCCACTTTTGGATTCCCAATTGTGGATCTTGATATAGAAGTACAAATGAAAAATTTTCCACCATCAACTCTTCGTCATTTCTATGGTAAGGTACATGAAGACCCAAACTCTTTCTTATTTGAGTTTGATATTTTATGTAGAAGTTATGAGTATTCATCTGATGCTCAGAAGTTAAAGTTGTTTCTTACAACTCTCAAGGACGCAACACTTCACTGGTTCATGGAATTAGGAGGAAACACTATAGCTTCTTAGGAACAGATGAAGAGAGCGTTCTTGTCAAAATATCAAGAATCTTGTAAAACTGGAGATATTCAAGATGAAATATTTACTATTGTGCAAAATGATGATGAGACTCTAGAGGACTACTTAGAGAGATTCTTGTACATCCTCCAAACTTGAAAGCACAAATCTGATTTAAGTACCATTAGAACCTTGTTCTTACACGGGCTTACTGATGATGCTAGGAATAATGTAAATCTATTAGGACAAGAGGATATTTCTTAGAAATCTTTTGATCAAATCTGTGACTTGTGCAAGAAATTCTCGAGGAACCAATATAGATCTAGTAAAGGAATTCATAATAGAAATAAGAGAACTGAATCTACTGATGCTATGATTATTGGATTGGCAAACAAAATGTACAATATGAAAATTAAAATAATGAATATTGTTAACAAACAAATAGACTCTTTGTAATTTCAGCAAAAACTTGTAGAGGAACAAGATTCATTACTTATTTTTTGTCCAAAATGTAGGAAAAAGCATCTTTTAAGAGAATGTCCTCTTGATATTAAAGGAACTAATAAATGTGAAATTTATATAGAGAACCATGCCATGGAAAAATGTCCCTCCATACCTGGGTTGAAAGTTGTATTTTAAGGAGGGAAACCTAAAGCCAACATTGCATGCTATGGGAGCACAAAGAAACTAGCCTCAGGTAAGTGCAGGTATGGCTCCTGAAATTTCACAGCATTTTCTTCGTCATAATGCACATCCATATTCCTATCCTAACACTAGTCCCTCTCACATTGGAAGCATGGGAAGCAATATCATTATGGACAATCCTCCCAATCTTGACAACAACGATTGAGAGGGCCAAACCATTCACACCATTCCTATCTTGCACCTATGTAGTCATACCCACCTATATATGCACCTTACCCAATGCCAAAACAATCATTACCTCAGTTGAGTCATCCAATGCCACCATTTCCTTTACCCCCATTGTTGCGACCTCCTCAGCTATTTTCCCAACCCTAACCCAAATCCAATAAAAAAGTGGTAGAAATGATCCACTCTATGAACCCGATTTCTTCATCAACATATTAGTCCATGCCAGTTGGATTGAATGACCTCCAGTTGAGATCGGGGAAGATAGTAACCTCAGAAAAGCATAAGTAGCCTATGGTGATTATCGATGAGAAAGGTGAGGAGGAAACTCCTGACCATTTTGAAAAATATGTCACCATCCAGCCCATCCCCGTACACTCAGATCCTTTGCCATATTCTTCCAAACAACCTCCCTATTCAGAGAGGTTAGTTGTGGAGAAGAATGACCCTATTCCTGATTCTAGCCTGGCCTTCGAGCATAGGAACCTTTAATAAATGTACCTTTGCTCCAAGCTATCAAAGAGATCCCCATTTGCACAAAAATCATTAGGGAACTTTGTCTCAAGAAGATAGGAAGGAGAAGATTGGAACCTCAAACTATTCAATTTGTTAGTAGAGCAACAGAGTTAATGATGGGGTGTATCCATAGGGAGAAATATACTGACCCCGGAAACCCTGTTGTATCTATTCAAATAGGTGATTTCCTTATCTCTAATGTACTTATAGACTTGGGGGAAACCATTAATATTATGACCAAGCAAACCATGTATCAACTTGGATTGGTCCATATTCGTCCTACTCCCACTGTGCTTGAATTGGCAAACAGATCTCAAAATCAAGGTGGAAGGGGTCTTGGATTATGTGGTCATTTCATTAAAATCTTTGGAATACCCTACAGACTTCATTATGCTTCAGCCAAAGGATCATGTGGGAGGACATCCCTTGATCTTGGGATGACCATAGCTTGCTACGGCTGATGCTTACATTGGATTCCGTTCGAGTGACATATATATTTTCCATGGAGATTCTACTAAGAAAGTCACCTTACATCCACCCATTCGATCCATTCAAGAGCTCCAAGACACTTTGTGGTTAGATTATAGTAGTGATGAGGAGACTCAGTCTATTTTCATGATACATCAATATGTTGAGTTCTCACAGGATGGTGAGATTCAAGACTTCCTGAACAATCTAGACACCATGCCCAATTTTGAGTCATTGAGTCATATTTTTAGTCTAGATTTTCAGGAAAGTCATGACTCTCTACCTCCCTCACCACCATCTCTAGCAACACCTCTGTGTACTCTTGAGCCTAATACCACTCTTGTTGAGATTAGTCCTCGCAAATCCTTGCATATAAGTTCAGACTTGGAGTCATCCCAGCAAGAGCAGCTTGTGAATTTGTTATGAAACCATCTTGATGCCCTTGCATGGGGCTATGATGATATGAAAGGCATCCCTCCTGAAACTTGTACCCACCATATCTATATTCAGGATGGAGCCCAACCTGTTCGACAACCCCAAAGGCGTATGCACCCAACTCTAAGAGATGTTGTAAAGGAAGAATTACAAAAAATCTTGGATGATGATTTTATCTATCCTATTTCTAACTGCCAATGGGTCTCTCCATGGGTATTAGTCCCAAAAAATGGGAGATGATGCATTTTCATTAACTACAAAGAATTGAACAAAGCCACTCTTAAGTATTACTTCCCCCATCCTTTCATCAACTAGGTTCTCAATACCCTTGCTCGTAAGAAGTACTTTTCTTTTCTAAATGGCTTTAGTGGTTATAAAAAGATATAGATTGCACCCAAGGATCAAGACCAAACCACTTTTACATGTCCATGGGGTACTTTTTCTTACCGAGTGCTTCCCTTTGGACTATGTAATGCCACAGCTACCTTTCAAAGGGTAGTCTTGGCCATTTTTGCTAATCTTAAGTGTATGGAAATCTATATGGATGATTTTTCTGTGTTTGGTGATTCATTTCAGGAAGTCCTCAAAAATATAGAAAAAGTGCTTCTTTGTTGCCAAGAAGCTCATCTTGCCTTGAGTGAAAAAAATGCAGATTAATGTGCAAGGCGGGAGTGGTTCTTGGCCATCTTATTTCTAACAAAGGTATCCAAGTTGACCCTGCAAAACTAGACATTATTTTGAGTCTTCCTATACCCAAAACTCGAAGGGAAGTGAGAGCGTTTCTAGGACATGCGAGATACTATAGGGGATTCATTGAGAATTTCTCAACAATACCTACCTCCCTTTTCTGACTTTTGGCTAAGCATAGTGAGTTTTCTTGGTCCACAACTTGCAAACAATCCTTTGAGACATTGAAGGAAAAACTAGTTCAGGCACCAGTTTTGAGAGGGCCAAACTAGTTCCTGCCATTTCATATTTCCTCTAATGCCTCAGATACTACTATTGGCACCACTTTAGGACAAGAAGAATACAAACAATCCTATGTTATTTCTTTCATCAACAAAAACTTATCACCCACAAAACTAAATCATACTGTTACTAAGAAAGAGTTTTTAGCTGTAATTTGTTCCATTAATAAATTCAGAATTTACATTACATGATATGAAGTCTTTTTGCATACTCACCATTCCGTAATAAAATATTTGATGCATAAACCATTAAATAGCAGTAGAGTGACTAGGTGGTTATTATTGATTGTAGGAATTTAACATTACTATTGTTGATAGACCAGGAAAATCTAATGTAGTAGCAGATTATCTTTCAAGATTAAGTAATCCTAGTGAAGAAATTATTGGTTATTATGATTTTCTTGACAAACATCTTTTTGTTGTGTTGATAGAATCCTCATGGTTCACCAACATTTCTAACTATTAAGTCACTGGGAAAACACCACCTCACTTATCCACTCATGAAAAGTTGAGCATTATACAGAAAAGTGTTGCATATTCTGGGATCCAAGGAGACCTCTTTTACACTGGACTAGATCTTATTATCCGTAGATGTGTAAGAGAGTAAGAAGTGTTTGATATCTTAAAATCTACCCATGACGAACCTTGCGGACGTCACTCCATTTATAAGTGGACTGCATACAAAGATTACGACCTGGTTATTTTTGGCCCTCCTTGTTTAAGGATGCCAAAAAATATGTCAAGTGATGTGATAGTTGTCAGCGAATTGGCCAACCTATTCAAACCAATGAAATGACTTTATGTCCTTACGTTATGATTGAGCCTTTTAAAAAATGGGCCATTAATTTTGTAGGACCCATAAATCCACATCATTAAATAAAAAACATATTTTGATTTGTATAGATTTCATTACAAAATGGGTAAAAGCTAAAGCTGTTTCTTTTGCTACCAAAAAAGTCATTGTTGATTTTCTATTTACTGAAATCTTTACTAGATTTGGTGTGCCTAGAGAAATTGTTTTTGACATTGGTTTGCAACTTATTTCTAATCTGGTATAGGGTGTGATGGAGGAGTACAAAATCCGGCACAGGAAATCTACACCATATCACCTGCAAGCAAATGGCCAGGTGGAGTCCACAAACAATGTGATTGAGTCCATCCTTACAAAGATAGTAAATATCCATAGAAATGATTTGGATGACAAATTCCCAGAAGCCTTGTGGGCATACCAAAACACTTGGAGGAACAACATGGGACACACACCATATGAGCTGGTGTACGGGAAACAAGTCCTCTTGCCGATAGAGTTCCAGATCAATAATTTCAAGACTGCAGTCTAATTGGTGCTAGATCTCTCTGAAGCACAACAGCAGTGTCTTCTACAGTTGAATGAGTTAGATTAATTTTGAAGGGATGTTGTTCAACAGAACATATTGGTTCAACAGCAGTGCAAGTAGTGGCATGATAAGTCTATCTAGAAGAAGTAGTTCCAACCAAGTGATTAGATACTCCTTTACGGTTCTAGATTCAAATGTTTTAAAGGGAAATTCCATACACACTGGATGGGACCCTATGAGGTGGTCAAAATGTTTGAGAATTGAGTGATAGAAATCAAAACTATTGATGGACGAAATTTAGTGTTCTTGGTAAATGGGCATATATTGAAGGTGTATTTTCATCCCTTTACTAAAGGAGATTTTATGCAGCAAGTTGAACAACAATCTGAAAAAGAGATGGTAGGTGGCAACACCAACCTGTTGAAGATCTGATTCTTTCTTTTCCTCATATAATAAAATAAAATATATAAAAAAAGAGAAAAAAATGACAAAAATATAAAATATAGTTTTTTTTCCTGTAATTATGAAAATCAGTTTGACTGACATGATTGAAGAAGGATCAACTTGAAAACCAGCATGCTAGCAGGAATAATGAAATTTCAATAAAAAGGGAATGTTACTTGACTTTTAGATATGTTCACTATGACCAAGAAGAAGCAGGTTCAAGGAACCAAGCCCTTACCCAAGTTTGGGGCAACTAGCATGGAATTTTTTATCCAAGTAAATGCTTAATTCCCACTGCATTTATTTTTTCCAGCACCAATGTAGGCAAATATTGAAGATAAAGTTCTTCCTTTCTTCTATTTTCCCATTTCGTAATTTCCGCTATTTCTCTTTTCTTAATCCCATAATGAATCACCATCCTTTTTCTTCTAAGAAAATTATCTCTATACGATTTTGTAAAATCCCTCTTTATCCCCCTTGAATTTTTCGTTTATCCCCCTTGGTGGTATTACTCTTGGAATCCCTGTTATGATATTCCTCCCCATTCTAAAATTTACCCCTTCCCATTTCTTTGTTACCTCATGGATCGATTGCAGGATCTCATGCAGTCATATCAGAAGGCATGCTCATGAAATACCAAAGAATGGCAAACAAAACTTCTCTTGTATATTCAGGAAAATTTTTTAGTCTAGCCAAAGAACTGTGTTCGATCAAAAAAAATTTATCCCCTCTGTCTTCAATGCTACAAAAATACCTGGTGGAGGAACACGCATGATCGGTGTAGGCAGGTTCAGTCCAAGCATGATTAGTGCAGGCACACACCCAACTGTGAAAACACAGTGCAAAAAAATGTTTAACGCAGTACGAGATTACTTGATGCAGAATGCTTATTGGGAAATTTACTTTTTATTTATGTAGATGAATGACTACCATAGTGATAGATCATAACATTATATTATTTAAATTTTGGTTAAGACTTTGCTTTGTCATTTACTAATTTAGGGAGAAATCATTTAAAGTGCAAGATATTTTAGGTTTTGGCGTCTAATATTTTTAATGAGTACCTAAGTACACCTTATGTGAATTATGAGGCAAACGTGAATAGTAAAGATCTACCTAAAACCCCACAGTTACCTCCTTTTGAAAATATCCTCCATCACTTGTTCATGATAGCCTTACCTCATAATCCGATCATCCATGACCGTTGCACTGCCACCGTAAAAACTTTCACCTCCTCCAATTATAATGGCCTACCCGTAATGGATTGATACGTGTGTCCATCTGTCCCGAAGGGATGATTTTAATGATTGAATGTGATTAGATTTAAAGGATCAATAAGGCGGTGAATGGACGGATCTCTGTCATAAAATTCTCGGTAGCCCCTTTGCACTCCGCAGTGTGAAATCTTCCTAAGGTTGTGATAGAGAATTGAGGTGGATTCAAACAAGATGATGCCTATGAGACTTGAACCATCATCTGTGAAGGAGATAGAGAAGATGGATGAATATCGAAATAGTCTTGCACTATTGCAAGAATCAGTATTTCTCCCATTTTTGCAGAAATTCGATGGGTTTGATATGGCCGTGGATTTGGAATTTGTAAAGACATTTGAGGGAGGCCAAGCGAAGGTAGGCTTACTGGAATTTGAGGTCACAGAAGAATGTATAGCGCGAGCTACAAGCCTAACAACTGCAAGGGAACAATGAAGCAAAAAGGAGAGGATAGAAAAGAAAATATGGCGCCGATTTGTGGTCGATTGGAAGCTCAAAGTTGACTGGAAGAAAAGGCTTACGTAGAGCACCATGCTTGGAAAATGGTGAGACGTCCTATACATATTACAGAAGTTTATGACCTATGAGGGAAATTACACATTAACATTCATGTACCATATTTGGTTGTTGCTGCATTTTGAATCAGGGAAAGTCATCAATTTCTCTTATTACCTCCTCCAAAGTTTAGAGAAAAAGACGGAAGTAGTGTAGAGAAAGGGTGAGAGCCGGCTTGCATATAAAATGTACCATCACAAGCTCATTTCAATCCTTGTTAAGAAAGAGTTGTAAGCTAAGGAAATAACCTGGGAAGTGTTCTTGAAAGAATTTTAGGAAAGAAGTGCAAGGGAGTTAGCTAGGAAGAGTGCAAGCAAGAAGAGAAAAGCCGAGACCCTGTACCCTTCCAAGACAAAAAACAAGAAAAAATGGGTGCAAGTATAGGTGAAATATATTGAAGAAACTCTATCCTCAACCAAAAGAAGAGTGACCAGGACCTCGACTAAGAGAAGGACTGTCTCTTCGGGGACAAGTCGCGCTCGGTCCAGCTCCCTGATTTTGATTGATGAGTCACCCCAGGCTTCACTGGAGATCACAACCTCTCGGTTCACGCAGATGCAACAGCTCATACTATGGTGAATTAAGATAATGCAAAGAAGGAGGATGACATAACTTTTTCAAACTTCCTTCATAAATTGAATAAGAAAATAATGACACAAAGTGCAAGTAGAGACCCAGTAGAGGGTTAGGCAGATGACAAGGCGCAACACATAGAAACCCCAAGAATTTTGATGAATAGGGTACTAAAGCCCCTGATTTTGATGAACAGGGAAATAATTTTAAATAGATTTTGTGCCTTTAATATTTCTTGCAACTTATGTTTACTTTCCTAAAGTATTTGATAAGTTAAACTACTAATCATTATACTAGCTTGATCTAGTGTAGGTAGATTCCTGCACCACCGGCAACTATTTGTTTTGTGATCTCCGCGGTAGCTTGAGCACTTCATGCGGGTATTTTGGTCCACATCATCGAGTTTGGTTATGGTCATCTGGATTTGAACTCAAGTGGAGGATAGTCAAGGATATGGCCAAGGATAAGGTCTACGACCAACAATTAGTTCGCAGCTTATTATAGTGGTTAGCTTATTTTTGTAATTTTGTTTGTTATTTTGTTTTAGCCAAAAGGCTCGATTTGGAACGACTGTGTAATTTTTTATTATGGCCATAGGCTGAAGGGTTGTATAAAGTATAGCTCTCAAATAGAACTAGGTTAGGGAGCGCTAGTGATAGCAGTGCAATTGTAATTTCTGGTAAATTTGTAATCTCGTTGTCCACCTTGTTCTAGGCAAGACTTGAACTCAAAATGTATATTTCCTTATTGGAATTAATACAAGGATTTGCGCCATGATTTTCTCATTCTACATTTTAATTCTTCATTGATGTGTTATTAACTTGCTGAAAGTTTTCGTTTCCTAAAATGGGAAACGAGCTGGTTGGCTAGGGCCCAACCAACCCAGCTCGTTTACCCTCTTTCTTTCATTATCTTAAAGGTGTGTGTTAATTTTGTTTATTTGCAGAAGCGTGGTAAATCTTAATTGCATTCTTGCTTACGAATTCTAATTTATTTCGTTAAACAATCAAAGTGTGAACGGATCCATTGTTTGAAAGTCAAATTGAATTACTTTACTTCCTATAATTTCTTTCTGGTTTGCTTTCGCTTGGATCGTGCAAAGAAGATTATTCCTCCACCAGTGCATGTATAATTTTGCACTCTCGTTTTCTAGTTCATTTACAAAAAGTGTTTCATTATTTTTCCTTTATATGATTTGATCTATTTCTACAAAGTACGCATTCATCATCAGAAGGAGGAATTTCTAATATTAAAACTTATGCTTCTGAAGATTAAAGATGACTTCATGAAATAGAAAAGAGAATTATTGCAGTGTCTTAAGTTATGACTGCACCTCACGATTTAAGGAAAATAATTAAAAGTAATCTGAAATATTATAGTGAACCGTTTCGAGTTAGATTTGATTGCATGCAAAACCCTTTAATTGAAGAAAGCCTACTTTAACTTCTGAAGATTGTTTTCCTCTTAAAAGTTTATTTCTATTTGCGAGATTCAGTTGATTAAAGCATTCTTTTTCATGTGCAAGTTATTTTAGATTCTGCTCGCATTTGCAATTCTATTTTTATAGTTAGCATGCATTTTAATTTTACCAAAAGTAAATTGGAATACTTGGTGTAGGAAGCTCTATGTTGGTACAAGATCCTGTTTTTGTTACAGGAATAGAGTGCTCTAAGCCTTGAGGCTTAGAGCCCCTACATAAAGACATAAGTCTTTAGTATAAATGTAAAATATACTTCTCACATAAGTTTTGTACCTATACTAGTGCAAGCAGATTGCAAGAGTACAAGAACGATCACTTAGTGTGAGAAGGAAAATCATTTAGAAGGCAAATATTTTCAAGGGCCCACTTGTTAAACTGCTACCATCCATAATGAGGATAAACATAGAGTTTTATTTCAGCAGTCAAGATTGTTTACAGTAGTGTGAAAGTTCATTTATTTGATTTCTTCGCAAATTCATTCTTTTACATTCCATCACTAGAATTACTTTGGTGTAGTTTCCTTTTTGATTTTTCTATTTAATTCTACAAGATTTCAATTGAGAAGTAGGAATAGAAATAGGAAAAGTTCATACCACTTCTGGAATTACCTGTACTTCGACTCTATGTTTACGAAACCCTCGGGTTGACAATTAAGTGTTGAAGGAGCTTTCTTAAGTTCAATTCCTGCACCCAACAGTAGGTAACAAGTTGCACGTGTGATTTCCTTACTAGGATGTGAATGCATGATACATGCATTTGTTTAATCGGTTCATTTGTTTTCATTTTCATGGGTTTTTCCTGGTTTCACTGTGGTTTCAACCTTGCCTTGTCATTTCATGGATAGTCATGGTGTGATGGGATTGACTCTTTGTTGAGCTCTGGATTCTCAAAAGCTTTTGGAACTGGGTTAGGTGTTCTCAGGAAAATCCCAAGGGTTGGGGGTGGAGATGGTTTTCTCTAGGAAGCCCTCAACAGGTGGGTGGGTATAAGAAAATTCCTCAAGGTATGGTAAAGAAAATCTAAGGCATCCAAGCTTGGTTTAGTTTTGTGATTTGGGGACCGATTTAGGTGAGATAATGGTAGGTTGAGGGTGGATGTGGTGTAACCTCTAGATTCCCTATTTGGTTATGTTTTGGTTTATCCCATGAGATCCCACATTTATGCTTGGAATATGGCTTGAGGGTGATTGGTTGAAATAAATATTTGGTTCAACCCAATATATGTGGGTGTTATGTGGAAGTCCTTGACTTTGATGGCTTTTTCATAAGTTAATAATATTTATTTTCCTATTGTGATCTATGGGCAATTGTACTTGTGATTATGTTGGTTTTATGGTTGATTTTTCCTGGTTTTTATTCTATTTATATGCTAGTTATAAGCATGGTTCTATGATGTGCTCAAGTTATGGCTCTTGTTCATGATTTGATAATTTATTGAATGTTTGATGAATGCATGGGATAACAAGTGTTGTTGCAACTAGCTTGAGAGGGCATTTATCCTTCTTGGTGATTCTCAAATGAAGTACACATGTTTATGATAAGATATGCATTCATGACCTATAGCTTACATCTTTACCATATGTTTGATGAATTGTCTACTATGTACTAGGCCTACTCTCATAAAGATATTGTTCATGCTTTGAATGGTTAGCCTTGTCATCATGTTATTTATGATTCTAGAAATTTATAGGAAGTTATACGAAGTGGTCTACAGGATTTCATGAAAATTTGGCATAGATCTCATGATCGTAGACACAAAACAATTATTTTTGGGCCATAACTGCACGCAGGCAAGCTTGTGGGTGTGGTTGGAGCCTTATAACCACACACAATGTTTTTAAAGGGTGTGTTTTGGAGGTAAAGTCAATGGAAAAAAGTTATAAGTATTGGATTGATCACCTAGGGTGGTTTGCAGGCTCTTGTGTGGTCTGTAGTCCCTGAATGATGGGTGTAAGTTGTCAGTTAGTCAGCCCCACCTCCATAGCTAGATATTGGAGGTTGGGTCATATCACAGTGACACTCAGCTCACGTTTACCTTGAAGAGCTTGTAAAATCGTAAATATTTGAGGATGCATTATAATTGGAGCTAAAACAAAGAAGATTGAAAATTCTTGGAGTATGTTGTTGAGCTCTGCACTTAGAGATTTTGGGTGTTATTCCATATGATGTTTGTTTTAGACCAATAGACTATGTGTATATGTCTGAATGGTCAATGGGAGGCTGAGTGGATGACTGGATCACTACGGTTCATGTTGTATAGTTAATAACCACCTGGATAGAGTATTCTGATTCAATGTGGTGCTTGATGGAGAGTTGATAAACCATTTGGACTATTGATACATCCTCTTATACTAAGAAATACCCCATCTAGACCTTGGGTGAATACTTGTCATTGAACTCATAGGGGTAAGTGATTCATTATGGTGCTTATCGCTAGAGGGCCATTGAGAAAGCACCTAAACAGTTGACTCCATCACCCAAGTGTTTACCAAGATTTGGTGTGAAATTTCCCTGAGTAAGCATCCCCTCAAACTTTAGATCCAACTCGAGGTTGGTAAGGTGCAAGAAAGCTTTTGTGTAGTTGGCATATGGTTAAGTGGAGAGTGGAAGCCCTTGCTTCATTTTCTAGCCATCTTAACATACAAAGATAAGTCTAAGTATCCATTCATACTAGATTATTAATTGTGATATTTCTGGTTGTGCTTATGAGTGTTGCATAACTTTTTATATTCATGAGTAAAATAAAGTTCACTATGTGGTCAAGATTTATAAGTTATATTATATGTCTATGATTTAATGAATGCTTGAATTGGGTAGTTCATTGCCATACTTACAAGTTGCAGGTTATCGTGTATGCTATGAAGCAAATGGATTACTTTGTTTGTGTTGATAAATATTAGTTAATTACTAAATTGATAACCCATGCATTTATTATATATCTCTCAATTACTTGGTATTAATGAATCAAATAAATAGATCAACCTACTCAAAAGATTTGTGATGTCTAAGGAAAGGTTATAATTGTCCTTCTACAAATATGAAATTCTTTGTTTTTGTTATTAATAAATATATACTTTTGGCTATCTTTAACTATCTTGCCACATGTAGTAGTGTTGGATTACTTCATATGTTTCTCTTGTACAACCTTACCCCTTATATGGATTTGGCCTTCGGGACCTTGCCTCCCACTTAAATTTGAACATGGCATATTTGGAGACCCCACTCATTATAGGTCATGGAATAGCATGTTGAGGTTCAATGTTTAGGCACTTGGGCCATAACTCATAGGGAAAGAGAACTTTATAATTACCCCTCTCTTAATTTGTAATTCACTGCAATTTGATGTTAATGGTTGTGGGTGTAGACAACCACCTTCCTTTCTTCTGGAAACAGATCAACTTCAACATTTGACTTTTAATCATTCATCACCATAATAGAGGATGGAATGGTTAATGTGTATTACATGGGAAAAGATTGATCATATGGTATAAGGGTTGATTCAATTGTGAAATTAGCCTAGTGGAGATTTCCCCATCAAATGACCTTACCATTGGGCCCAATTATGTTGTGGACTATTTGCATGAAAGGAGTTGATGTGATGGTAGAAAGTTTGATTCAAAAACAAAACCAGCCCAATGGAACTTTTCCACCAGATGATTAGACCATTTGACCACAAAATTGTTTTTTGTCTATTCATATGGAAAGGGGCAATCCGATGGTGGGAGTTATGATCCGACAATAATAACTCGCAGATACGAACCCTAGCTTCAAGCCCTCGACTTATTGAAGGGTCAAGTAAACTGACGAGTCAAGGAGTTGATTTGATGTGTCATGGGTCAGGGGTGGACCCCATTGATTCCTCATCATCAACATCAAAAGATTTCATAGTATGAGGAGAGTGGGGAAAGGTGAAGTCAATCCAATGTAGGAGGTGTTGGTGGCGGGCCCATTAGACTCGAGGGCCATTGGATCACTAGAAATAGCATGGACTTTGTTCAAGGAGGGAGTAGCTAGGAGATTTTCTATCTGGCATGACATGGATTTGGGGGCTCCACCATGGTTGGAAACCTTGAACTTACACAAAAAACAATGTTTAATGCGTTATGTGAACCTAACCCATCGCAACATGAACTTACAAAACAAACCATGTTTAATGTGTTATGTGAACCTGGCCCATCACAACATGGTACACATGGACCTTATGTTCATGACGTCGCACTGTCACACAAGCTAGTGGAGGCCACATGGATGCCATGTGGTTCCCTTGTGATGACATGGCCTCTTTTAATAGGAAAAAACTTCTAACGAGCCTAACTTCTCATTCAAGATTTAGATTTAGATAAAATCTATATCTTCAGAAAGCTCTCAATGAGTTGAACGCAAAGGTGGTACTAGAATTAAATTTTGCGGACTTGAAAAATGAGGTAGTTGTAATCTCATGTTCATAACAGACCTTAGAGATCAGGTCAAATAAGTAACGCCTTCCACAGCTTGGGATCCTTAAGGGGGTGGTAGGGTGGTTACATCAACCATGGTTAGGAATTGTAAAAAATGATCAACCACAGTCCACCACAATAATCCATATTCAATCGTAGTCAATATTGGTTAAACATGGTTAGCCGTAAGCAACTATTATGAGCCATTCTCAAGTGCAATCAAGCATTATGAAAGATGAAGAATAACATAAATAACTATAATCAAATATAATTAACCATAGAAATTATTAATTTTAGCAATCACATTTTTATATTAAAAATATTCAATTACTACTATTATTATCATTTTTAGGGTAACTTTCAAAATTTTAATCTAATTACCAACAATTATTAAGTATAATGGATTTAACCTCTATGGAATATTCTAAAATATTCTTAGTAGTAGTCATAAATCAAAAGTAGTTATGTTATTTCTTTCACTTTTATTAAATTGTTTAACTAGAAAGAAAAGCTCATACGCAAATGAGTTATGGGTTTTTGGACATGTGGTATTTGTAAACTATAATATTAACACATGGTATGATATTGACCCATGGTATTGTATCAAAATCTATTTACAAATTAAAAATACTCTTAATTAAAAATCTTGTTACATAACTCATATATGTTTAATCATGTTACATAATTAACTTTTTATATATATATTTAATTTATATATTAATTTTTTTTATAATAAATAATAATAATTTATTAATTTAAAATAAATTATGTATAAGTGAAAATGGAACATTTCATGAATAAGTGCACGACGTAGGAGGGTAGTTGTGGTCACCTTGCCCGTGGTAGCCACTGATTTAAATGTGAAAAATCAACACTACCACGCCAAGGCAGTTTGTCATGACCGAGTTTAAATTTTCTAAATTGCGATAATCGTTGGTATTGTACCCTGCACTGTTAGGGATTCTACACACCTGGAAGATTCTTCTGTTCTTTAAATCAACTGAACCCAAATGAAAGACGCGGCTATTGGAAACGGAGGCAGGCGTTCGATTTTTGGGACGTGGAGTGTGAGATGGGGCATGGGCTACATGTGTTCGTCTGGACTCTCGACCTTTCCTTCCTGTTGTGTTGTTCTCTACTTTAATGTTCATACAAGGAGACGCTTCCCCACGCTGCCATAAATACCATAAGGATCCACCTCCTCTTCACACTCCCGCTCCATATATCTATCAATCTTTCACGGTAACGAAAGCAGAAAAGCAATGGATGTTTTCTCCCCTCCGATCACTACGAGACTGGCTCTTAAATGGGCGAGCCTAGGCGTAACCCTTCTGCTCCTCCTTCAGTGGCGCACCCCAACTGTTGATGCACGTGAAGGCATTATGTATGGAGAGGGCCTGCAACAACAACGACGCTCCTGCGATCCGCAACGACTGTCTCAGTGCCGGGACTACATGGAGGGCCGGAGAGAGCAGCCATCGGAGAGATGCTGTGAGGAATTGGAAAGAATGTCTCCACAATGCCGATGCCGAGCCATACAGCAAGTACTCGACCAATCTCAAATGTATGTTTCAACCACGGAGGACCTCTCCATGGATTTTGAGGCTGCACATAACCAACGTCGCCGCCGCGAATCGCGTGGAAGAGAAGAGGAAGAGGAGGCGGAGGAGAGAGCCGCTTACCTTCCGGCTTCCAGAAACCTGCAACGTCCGCCAGCCTCCCCGCCGGTGCGATGTTCAACGCCGTTCTCGTAAGTATTTTCATCGATCGATATCCATGACTAATTATCAACACAAATAGTAATTAATTTCTGTAGCTTTGTGTGTAGGAAGCTGCTGTCAGTATACTGTGCACTAAGACATTCTTTCATTTATTCACGTTGCTATTTGTTATTCATGTTAATCCATCATCTAGTCTGCCATGTTCGCTGTAATTTATATCTATTTTTGCTTGAAACACTGCCGACACATGAATCTAATTCATGTGTTAATGGTGTGTGGAGGACAGGCTATTTCACGACGGACAGCGGCTTTTAAGTGCGCGACGAACAGAAAATATAGATAATGTGTCTATGTAACTAAATAAGCAAGGGAGTTATCACTTAAAGCTGCTATGAAATTGTGGGTTTCCTTTCGGAGGAGCTTATGGTTGTATACATTATAGGCTGTTATGCTTTGTATACATCTATAGGATCTCGTCTCCTTTCATTTGATGCCCACCACTTATATCATAGCTTGATGTGTCCCCTTCTATGTAATAAAGGACTGAAGGACTGAATGAACGAGCGAAAAATCATTTTGTTTCCTGTCATGGCCACCATCAAAGCAGGTTTCCTCTCATTTTATCAGCAAATGAAATATATGCTTTGAGGCAAAGAGATGAATTAGACGATATAAGAATATAAAAAAGTATCGACAATAAAGTAATTTTTTTCGTTAGTAATTTTTTTCGTTCGAAATTCAAAGATGTGAAAATATCTTTACACTCTGAAAATACAAACATAATTTTTCGTGAGACAATTCAAACATGTGAAAATATCTTTACACTCAGAAAATACAAACATAACTTGACTCTCGGTAAGAGCTCAGAACTGCATCGAAAGGAAGATTTTGGGTTTTTGGTCATTCGTATCAAAAATATAATATTTTTGAAAAATAAAAGAAAATAAATAATGATTTAGAATGACCATAGTGTGCAGGAAAGATAAAATTAATGATTTAGAATTATCATAGTGGGCAGAGAACATAAAAAAATCACATAGAAAATATCGACAACTATCAACAACTTTTTTTATTTCTAGCAATAATAATTACAAGAACTTTCTCTTTTGAGCTCAACTCTCATATTACTACCAATAATACTTATAAGGGCTTTCTTTCTTCAGCGCAACTCTCCGTTGCTCAATAATGAATGAACTCAATTTTATTTATAACTCATATTACTACCAATAATACTTATAAGCGCTTTCTTTCTTCAGCTGAACTCTCAGCGCAACTCTCCATTGCTCAATAATGAATGAACTCAATTTTATTTATAACTCAATTTTATTTAGAGTCAATTGAACTTGCTCAACAACATTTTTTTTTATTTCTAGCAATAATAATTACAAGAACTTTCTCTTTTGAGCTCAACTCTCATATTACTACCAATAATACTTATAAGGGCTTTCTTTCTTCAGCTGAACTCTCAGCGCAACTCTCCATTGCTCAATAATGAATGAACTCAATTTTATTTATAACTCATATTACTACCAATAATACTTATAAGCGCTTTCTTTCTTCAGCTGAACTCTCAGCGCAACTCTCCATTGCTCAATCTTCAGCTGAACTCTCAGCGCAACTCTCCATTGCTCAATAATGAATGAACTCAATTTTATTTATAACTCAATTTTATTTAGAGTCAATTGAACTTGCTCAACAACTTTTTTTTTTTTATTTCTATCAATAATAATTACAAGAACTTTCTCTTTTGAGCTCAACTCTCATATTACTACCAATAATACTTACAAGGGCTTTCTTTCTTCAGCTGAACTCTCAGCGCAACTCTCCATTGCTCAATTTTATTTATAACTCAATTTTATTTAGAGTTAATTGAACTTGCTCAATAATGAATGAACTCAATTTTATTTATAACTCAATTTTATTTAGAGTCAATCGAACTTTCCCTTTTGAGCTCAACTCTCATATTACTAGCAATAATACTTATAAGGGCTTTCTTTCTTCAGCTGAACTCTCAGCGTTCTTCAGCTGAACTCTCAGCGCAACTCTCCATTTCTCAATAATGAATGAACTCAATTTTATTTATAACTTAATCTCCATTGCTCAATAATGAATGAACTCAATTGTATTTATAACTCGATTTTATGTAGAGTCAATTTTGTAGAGTCAATTTTATAACTCAATCTCCATTGCTCAATAATGAATGAACTCAATTGTATTTATAACTCAATTTTATGTAAAGTCAATTTTATGTAAAGTCAATTTTATTTAAAGGAGATTTCCTTTTCTATTTTCCATTTCATTCTAGAAATACAATTAAATTAATAATATTTACACTTTCATTCAACCATATTTGAAGTCACACTTAAATATTTCTACTTACACTTAAATATTTAAGTTCACTCTTTTCTACTTACACTTAAATATTTAAGTTCACTCTTAACTATATTTGCATTTTCTCTTAACTATTTACGTTCACTTTTAACTATATTACACCATTAACTATAGTACACCAAATGTATTCTCTTAACTGTATTTACACCAACACTTCTCCAAGCTCGGTGAGACCAAATATTAAACCCACTAATATTTTCCTAAAAATATCTCATCACTTCTCCAATCTCGGTGAGACCAAATATTAAAATCACTAATATTTTCCTAAAAATATCTCATCACCCTGGTATCACACCACGCAGTGTTCTACAAAGCTCCTACCACGCAGTGTTCTACAAAGCTCCCCCTCATCTTGTACTCAATGGATCCAATGATATATACCTTCCTTATACTTTGTAGAAATATACATAAGAATGAAATATATATTGTAGAAAGTGTGCATCTATAACATCTTCTTAAAAGTTTCTATTCCAGCTATATATTGTTCTTATGTTGTGGAGAGAGTTATTAGCTTTTGTAATCTTGACCCACTATCAAAATTATATAAACAAGAGAGCCACTGCAGTGGCGTTAGTCCCTGCCGGGGTCTGCCACAACAACAATACAAATGCTCTCTGCAACATGCCAAATTCAATGTGTAATTTGTTACAAAAATTTAGGGGTCTGCCATAACAACAATACAAACGATCTCCATCTATTTAAGTCAGCTCAACACGTTGTGAAAACAGTCACTTTTAACATGGAAATTAGTTGTATAATACCATTGGGATGCAGAAATATGTTGCCTCCTATATTTGTATTTAGTACACGCATATTGCAACCTCTTGTTGTAGGAATCGCAGGCCGTGGGGATTAAGATTGTGCCCAGAATATTTGTTTTTCTGAATTGTAGTGAAACTGGACTAACTAGAGTAATTGAAACCGAACTAAAACACCTAAATGATAATTTTGACACCTAAATTCTTCAACTCTCAACAAAAGAAAAATCCAGTTAATGAAATGGCTGGTTAAATTGATTACAAATAGCAGAATTCATTTCATCATTAATATATGTACTAAAACACGTAGCACCATCGGTCTCTTGGATAGGTTGAACCAATACCTTGTGAGAGGCTACCGCTAGCCCAGTGAAAGCTGCTGACATAATTACTAGCTCCCACAGTGTTGTTATCGCTTAATTTTTTTATGATATACACTAGCGGTAGAAAACGGCTCCATTGGACTTCAGACTAGCCAACTATGGCCTTCGACACCGCGTTTGATAAGTGGAAAGCATAAAGATATGCATCTGTGCGAAGTCCGAGGTTTGAAGAATTAGATGGTGGAGGCATATGTGAATTGCATGGTATAGGGGCGGTAAACCTGGCAGCTGAGTCCCCTGTTGTTGGTCCCTTATTGCACTAATCTCATCGCGTTTCATAATGGATCCCGAGATAAGTGCAGCTTCAGGTATAAATCGTTGGCTCATTCAGCATGAGATTGTGGGTATAATGCTTGATGAGACTAGCAACTCTACAATATCAACAGATATTGCAAGTTCTACAATAATTAGGTTGAAGTTTTTAAATGTCTAGGATAGTAGTGCATATTGAACATAGTCTTCACCTTTACAGGGGAAATGTCATAATTTTTTCTCCATTGATCTCCAGCCACTGCATAGTTGGAAGTAATACGTCAAAGGTCAAGAAATCAATGGCGAACATTGAAGAAGAAAGCTACACCTGAAAAAGCAATATGGCTAGGGTAAAATTACAGAAAAGCAATATGCCTAAGGTAAAATTACAGAAAGGGAAGCTGAAATTTATTCATGGGAGTTCCTAAATTGGTGTCTGAACACAGACCAGGACAGGGGCTGAGGACTTTGTGCATGGAATTTTCATGATAAGAGTAAGAGAAATACCAAAAGAATAACCTCAACATACAGTGATTGGAAAGCACTAAGAAAGTGGCACAACCCAAGAACAGGCACACCCTAAACATAAAACTTACGGTAAAATATTTTGTCCCCGCTGAAATAACATCGCGTGCAATAAGACCTCCAATTGCAACTTTGGTTATAAATTTCTTACACCGATATTTGCAGAAATAAACTTTGCTAAACTTTGATATTGCACAAATTTTTTTGGTCAAAGGATCGGTTAATGTATGGTCAACGATCGATCGATAGTTGATAGTCCCAGGCAGGGACTAATAACAAAACAAATAATTATTCTAGATTTAATGTATGGTCAACGATCCATCCATCGTTGAGTCCGAGGCAGAGACTAATAACAAAACAAATAATTATTCTAGATTTATGTTTAGAAAACAAAGGATAAAAAGTTCAAATGGTTGAATAAATACATATGAAATAGAAATGCATAAGTTGGAACATGTCTGACTAAGAAGGAAAGAACTATTAACTGTATGGACAAACTAGAAAATGAAAGAAAGAATGATGACAGTAAGTTATCTAAGTAATGTTACAATTTCATTGTAACTAGCGAGACAAAGACAACCATTTACAACTTAAAAAAGGCAAAATACATAACTAGTTACAACAATCTAGTAATGAAATTAGAACATTTCGTAACTAGAATATTAATCAAAATAAAACCCTTGATCAATAGGGTAAATTTAATAAACCAATAACTGAAAACGAGGATTCATAAGAGAACAAGAATTAAACAGCGTAACCAACTAATAGTCCAGTTTTAGAAATTACATAGTACAAGTCGATATGGGTTCATGAACACAAGAACAGATCAAAGGTATTGTATATTTATGAAAATGCGAATATTTAATGTCCTCCAACAATGAAATTGTACACCACTACAATAATATTGTCGAAAACACTGCTAGGAGAGAGTTACAAGAATTAACATGGCAATAAAACCCAAGCCTGCATGGCTTTTCATTAAAAGGAAGTTGTCTATATACAAAAGAAAACCGGAAGTGCTACAATCAGGGTGCAGAATAACCATAACTTAACTCATTCCCAAGCCCGAATGAACCGCTAGGGAGAGATCTCTAGGGTATGAAGACCATAATGATATTTAGCAATGAGGGAAAGGAAATAATAGGGTTCCACCAATGGGTAGAAAACCCTAATATCGTCAGTCTCCAACTAAAGATGGGGAAAATAATGAAAGTGAGAACTTGGTTCCACAAAGAGAAAACAAATTTCAATAATGTTAAACGCACCGCCACAGAAAAGCTGGTAAAATTTTGGCATGAGGGTAAAACATTGACCTGTAATAAATTGAAATAACGGAAAAAAATAACATTATAAACCTATTTGTGTAATAAATACAAAATGGAATAAAGTATGTAACAATGAGATGAGAGAGAAAATGTACACATGTAGCTGTGTATTGAACAGAGTGAGATTAGTGCCATACTAAAACAAGAAGTAACCATTAAAATACCGTTAAGAGAAAAGTAAAAACTAGAAGAAAAATAACCCTCTTGACAACCCTGTGGCAAAGGAAAAATCTCTGTACATTTGCAAAATCAAGGATAACATAGACACCTCGATTTTGTTGAATAGTGTAGAATAAGTCCTAGCCTTCCAGCTGTTAGAGTTAGAAATATCGAAAGAAACAGACATGCTTCATATAAGAGATTAACCCTAAAAAATTATTAGACAGAACATGGTAATAATATAAAAAAATTTATTGTGCCTTATACCTGTAGTCACTGTGTGTCCAATCACAGAACCAAAACAACAAGTCGGGCCGCATAAGGGTTTCTTACGAGTTGCAGAGCCCAGCGAGCAGGCTAGAGAGTGTGAATGAGGTCTGCAAAGTGCAGTGGGCAGGGGGTGTAAAAAATGCTCCTCTCCTCGAATGCTTGCATAATTGACAGTTCTCAAATGCTTGCAGAATTGACAGTTCTCCCTGCTATAGGCATGGAAGTGGCAGAGTTGTTGTTGGCTTCTTCCACCTGATAGAACCGTTGTTGGCTTCTTCCACCCGATAAAACCTCCTCCGTCTGCAGGGTTCAAAACTTTCTCCCTCTGCAGAGTTCAAAACCCTGATAGAGTTGTCTCTATCTGCAGGGTATAAAGCCTTCTCCCCAAGCAGGGTCATTATTTCACTACCGTGGGGTTAATTGTTAAATTACTCATCAAGCACCTACAGAGGGAATTGTTCTCTCTTTTAACCTACAGAGTGTGATTTCTTTCCCTCTATGGTAAGAACCAACATCGTTGTGGTGAAACCGGAGGTCACAGGTGGCTGGAGCTATTGGCAGGTGGCTTGGCTAGAGCTATCACCAGAACAAATGGCAAGCTGTGAAGAAATGGTAAGCTGTCAAAAGAAACATCCTTACCATACTAATCTAAGAAAATAAATCGCAAACATTCAAACATTTAATCTTTGATATTTAATGCTCTTCAAAATTAGCATTATTTGAAGTGTAAATGGCAAGCTATGAAGAAGTGGTAAGCTGTCAAAAGCAGCATCCTTACCATACTAATCTAATAAAATAAATCGCAAACATTCAAACATTTAATCTTTGATATTTAATTCTCTTCAAAATTAGCATTATTTGAAGTGTAAATGGCAAGCTGTGAAGAAATGGTAAGCTGTCAAAAGCAACATCCTTACCATACTAATCTAATAAAATAAATCGCAAACATTCAAACATTTAATCTTTGATATTTAATGCTCTTCAAAATTAGCATTATTTGAAGTGTTTGATACAGGAAGTTAGGATATTATTTTCGAAATATTTTAGTTCCTTTCAAACTTTGGATAAGAAAAGCCTTGCATATGTATTTTTCCCTCGATACACGCGAAGTTTCCGATAAGAGGTCAAAAACAAAACTTTGGGTAAATTTTTCATGAAGTTAAATTGTCATCGAAAACTTTGGATAAATTTTGGCAAAGCATAAAAATTTTTGGTCAAAGGAACAATTAATTGATCGTCAACGCTCAATCGATCGCTAGAGTCCCTGCAGTGCCGAAGGCAGGGACTAATAACTAGTGAAGAATAATGAGTCTTTCTCATTTCCTCTTTCTCCTAATCATCACAGGACATAAATCAACATTAAGTTTGGTGTTAGGTGAAGGGATGTACGAATTGGTTTGAAATTGTTTATATTGAACTTATCAAAGAACTTTTCAATATATTTTTCTTGTGATAGCCATAAATTTTTGTTCTTTCTATGACATATGATTCTCATATCCAATATTTGTTGTACTAGACTTCAATATCTTATTACAAATTTGCTGCCCAAATCCTTCTTCACTTTGTTGATCATGTTTGTATCATGTCCAACTATTAACATGTCATCCACATATAACAATAATGTAATGTGTCTTTCTTCATATTACTCGACTTAAACACAATTATCAACTTCTAATCTTTTAAAACTATGTTCCAAAATAAATGAATCAAATTTCTTATATCATTGGCATGACACTTATCCCACAGAGGTTTTTTTTTCAATTTTCAAACTAAATTCCCTTTACATGTTTCTTTGAATCCATCTAGTTCCTCCATACAAATCTCCATGAACAATGGTTGTCTTGGCATTTAGTTGTTTGCATTCAAAATCTAAAGGAGCATGAAGACTAAGAACAACTCTTATGCATGACATCTTAACAAGAGATTAAATTTCAATAAAATCAACACCTTCTTTTTAAGCAAACCCTTTTACCACCATACTTACCTTACATTTGTTTCTTCCCTTCACTTTCATGTTTAATCATGTACCCATTTGTTCTTTAAGATGTTTCTTCCTTTGGAGGCGTTGCTAATTCCCAAGTTTTTTTTTCAATAGAGAGTCCATTTCTTCCTCAATAGTTTTCTATTTTTCACTCTTTGCTAGTTTCCAATTTATAATTTTTTTAAAAACATTTATGTTCACCTTCATCAAGTAAGAAAAATATAATATGAGGGTGGATACCTTTGTGAAGGTTCAAGATATAATATGAAGATGGATACTTTGTGAAGGTTTATGAGTCTTCATAAACCTTCGAACTAATTTTGGTGGTGTGTTTTTTCTCGAACTAATTGTGGTGGTGTGTTTTCTAGTTAGACATATTGCAAAAAAATGCAACATGTTTTATTCTTATTCTTATTTTGGTCATCTGTAAGATGCCCTCTCAGAAATATATTGAAAACCCACCAAATTTTGAGCTTATTTGATTTGGTTCACTATGGTATTTTAACAAATGATTGGCACACGAATTATGGTAAGTGTACTGAATATATTTATCCCCAAACAGAGACACGCAATAGCAAACATACTGCATACAAGGCTCCCAAACAACCGTAAATAATGAAAGAAAACTCACGAAATGAAAACACCATGCATGTAAAACCACTTCTCTTCTATTGAAAACATCGCAGATTTGTACAACAAATATTTAACAACATTCAGCCACTTTATTAAATATGAATATATCACGGTTTGCAAAGCTTGTAAATGAGGTAGAGGAACCTGAAATGAAACTCATGTTCGCTCCACTTGCAAGCAAAGATGAATAGGAGAATATTCAACGTCCAATCGTTGCATTCGTACTGATAAGGGAATGAGGTGCACGACCTATACTTCAGTACTCACGGCCTATTTGGAAGAGGTTCTTAGCTTGAAACTCAAACACATAAATTAATGATGCTTAACCCCTCTCAACAGCTCCAACTCGGTTAACAATGGTGGTTGAACTCAACACTTTCATAGGGCAACCCTTATGCCGATTGCAGGTTCTTGGCATCCGCTTAGGTGGCCCACCTTTCCGCCTCCGTTTACATAGACGGACGTTGGAAATTGTTTATTGTCGGAAACTTTCACTGCCGGAAAGTAACTTTCGCGCGGTACGAGAACGAGGAGAAAATGGCGGCACGGTGCTATCGACCGTAGAGTCATTAAGACTCTGTCAGTCGGATAGTTGATTGAAATCAAGGACATCCATGCTAAATGGTCATCTACCAGCGTTTCATCTTCAAATTCAAAAGTTCTACGTGGACCACAATGTAGTTCCCCCCTTTCCCTTAAAAACCCCCCTTTCCCTTGAAAAAAAATGAAATCCTCTGAATCTAGCACAAGTATGAGCCAACCTTCGCACCTCTACTAAACGAGTCCGTGTAGTAAGAGTAGAGTATTCTTTTTATTATCATTGAATATTTCTAAAGCTTCATTCTTTCAATTTAATTACTATTCATTGATTTTTCTGTTTGAAATGTGTGTTACATATTTTATTTTTTACAATTTATCTTAAATATTTATTATGGTAAGTTTTATCCATATAAAGAGTATGTGATTATCTTAGCACAAAATTATATCTAAATATTCATAATGGAGCGTAATAATAAGGTTTCATCCAGAAATCTTATCGTTGACTAGCTTGGTTTATGGTTTTACTTTTTCTCACTTATTTTACAAATTTTATCAATTCTGATCAACTTTGTCTATAGAATAATTGTCTGGATTTTAACTTGTGGGTTGAATCATATAGACTCAATTATCAACCAAGTTTGGCAGGAAGATGGAAAGAAATGGCCAACAAATGTGGTAATATGAACATTATTACCATTTCTCTAAACCGAATTTTCCATGAAAAAATTGCCAACAAATGTGGAAACATCAATTTTCTTGACCATTTCAAGAAGGTGCATTTAAATATCCCAAAGTTGAGATAAGGTAGGTGTGGTTTGAGATAAGGTAGGTGGTGGTTATGATGTGTTGTAGTAGGTACTCCTTTGAATACTCACATTTAGTCTATCTAAATATTTTCAATATATTCAATAACAATTTTTTTGAAGTAGCTAGTGGATTTCAAAAGATCTATGGGGAAGCAATTTTAATTATAACAGAAAACATGAGTACCAATAAAAACTATTAAAAAACCTATCTTCAAAAAAAAAAAAAGTCTCTTATAGATATATGTTTTAAAATTATTTGAGTAATGAACATATATTATTAGATACCTTTAAAGTTTTTTAAAGGTTAAATCAATATTTTTTTATACTATGGAGGTTTTTTTATGATTTATGGCTAGAGTTTGATAACCATTATCTTATTGCTAATCATTATCATGGTCATTTGAGCTTCTATATTGTGCATGCAATGCAATATTTAATATGTATTCTAAGTCTTTTATGTGAAGTTTTTAAATTAACCTTTTATCCTATGTGTATATGGAATATATAATTGTGAATTTTTTCATATACATTTTGTTGCTTTCTAATGTTTTTTACTAACTTTGAATTATATTAATGTTTTGAAAATGATGTTAAAAAGAATTGGGTGTTTTTATTTAATTTTTTTAGAAATTTTAAAAGTAAAAATAGTTTTTTATTTTTTTTTATGAAAAATGTTAATTGTCACCCACAATGGAATGTCTCTTCCAAGTTTAATTCTACCAAAGTAACTTTCATCCTCAATTTTCCCATGAGGTTTGAACTTGAGCTAGCCAAAACTACACCACATGTTCACCAATTAAACTACACCTCAAAAGTATATCATATATCACCATTACTTTGTATTAGAATATTCCATAAACTAATGAAATATGTTTTGTTCCATGCATAATACATAAATATTTCATATTTTGTATGTTTATTATATTTATATATTTCATATTTTAATATTTATTAATTATAGATATTTTTTTTTAATGTTTTTTATTAATTTCAAATTATTAAACATTTTACATTTATTTTATTTAAATGGGAATTAATTTTTGAAATGTTATTTTAATTTAAAATCTATATAAATTTTAATATATTTAAAGTTATTTAATTTACATTTTTATTGAGAATGTTGAATTTTGTTTTGTTTAATGCTATATAAATATTACGTTAGTTTTTAGACATTGTTATTTCAAAAATCAGGAAAATTTATATATAATATTATACTAAAGTTTAATATAAATTATATTTAGTTTAAAAATGTTTTTATTTAATTAGTTTTTTGTTATGTGAATTGCAATTTTTAAATTTATGCTTATTATAAATCTAATTATAATGTTATTAAATATTATTATTCTATTAAATATATGATACTAGAATTTATTATTATGGTATTACTTTTTGAAATTTATTATTATTTTATTTAATTAATTTAAAAATATTTTTATATTTAAAAAATGAAAAAATTGTGGATGTGTGTTTATTTTGGAATAATGTTTCTTCAATTTTAATGCTTTATAATAATTATTAAGTAGATAGTAAGATTTAACTTCACTAAATATTCTAGAATATTTTATGTATTATATAACAAACTAAAGATTGAGATTTATCTTGAAAATAGTTGTGTCATTTCTCCCTTTTAACTAAATTGATTATTATATTTTTTAAATGGAATATGAACAAGTGTTATATGAAGTGAATGATGGTTTTTTGGGTATGGAGCATTGATAAGCGATGGTCTTGGCTAGAATAAATATCCGCGGTTAAGAATATTTTTCCATATTATATTAAATGTATATATGTTTAGCTTATATATTACCTTTTACTATTTATCAGGGAGTCGATATAAATTAAATAGTTAGTCAAGTAAGCATCAATTCGTAAAAAACATCAAAACTAACTAAATTATAACTTGATTTTAACTTAAATCCTTATACGTATATATCCATAATAAGTATCAAAATAATTACTACATGATACATCTTGAGTTGCTAAAATTTAAAAAATTATAAAAACTAACTCAACTATAACTTTATTTAAATAATTATTATTAATAATTATTCAATAGACGTGTTTTATTTGGAATAGAGCTTCCATAATTTTAATGTCATTATTAATAGCTATGCCAATAGGTATAGCCATTTTGGAATATATATTCCAATTTTTTTATTTAATTATAAAAAATTATTAATAGGTGGTGTTGACACTTGTCAATATTCATTAATTTCCGCAAGTCATTGTGGTCATCCTTAACTATTTTTTCCCTAATAATAACAAAATAAAAAAAAATTGAGCTAATAATAATAAATCAACCTAGTAAGTGAGACCCTTCCTTAAAGAGAACCCTTTGCCAAAGCAAGTGGGACCCTTCCTCAAAGAGAACCCTTTTCTAAAGTTCAAGGTCAATATGCATTTTGGTTGACTTGAATAAAATTCTCTTTTTGAGAATGTGTTACATCAAACATATAAATGTTTTATATGTCAATTCAGAGTTGGAGGTCTCTTTCGTTATATAATCATTTGAGTCATAAGAAGATATATATTACATATATGTGGTACGAGTATTTGAGACTCCTGATAAGAAAAGGGATATGATGATGCTCCTCTTGCAAAGGAAAAAACCACCTCTGATGGAGGTGGGGATGTGTACTTGGATTTTTCTTCAAGTACATACATAGATCATGAGGCATGATTGATTGACTCAGGTGCATCCTTTCATATAGTTCCCCATAGGGAGTCATTTTTCGGATATGAGAAACATGATGGTGGTTATGTCTTCCTAGGTGGTGAAAGGAAGACCATAATTACAAGGCAGGAAAATATCAAGCTAAATCTTATAAGTGGAAGGATTAGAACACTTCTCGGTGTTCCCACATTCCTGGATTTTCCAGAAATCTAATTTATGTAAACAATATGAATGGTGCAAGTGTAAAGACAATGTTAGAGAAATATACTTGCAAGATGGTTCGACGAGCACTGGTACTAATGAGGGGATTGTAGATCAAAGATCTATACAAGCTTACGGGTGGTAATTTTATTGATGGGTGCAATGGTTCTATCATTCATAAAAGTGAAGTAGAAAATATTATAGTCTCTATTGAAAAGGTTATGCCATGACATCAAATACTAGGGAGTATTGGAGAAAATGGCCTTTGGATACTACATGGTAATGATATGGTAGAATGCATGTCTAATTGCTCTATGAATTTTAATTTATGTGAATAATATGTATATGGGAAGCAAAATCTAGTGAGTTTTCCCTCTGGTGCTAAGAGAGTAGAATTAATATTAGAGCTTCTGCATAGTGATGTGTTTGGACCTATTTTGGTTCCATAACAAGGTAATTCTATGTACTATGTCTCATTTATAGATGATATCTCAAGTAATACATGGATATATTTCCTTAGGAAGAAATCTGAAGACTTTGATAGCTTTAAAGAATTTAAGGCTTTGGTGAAAAATTGGATAGAGAAGAAGATCAAGGCCTTGATGTGATTTGTTTATGAAACCTGAAGGTGATATACAAATTGAAAGTGAAATTTTATGTTTTTGGGGTAATGGATCAAGTTACAAAACACATAAACAAATGATTTTTAAACTTAGTTAACAACCAAAACAAAGACAAAATATGATATCATAAACACATAACATCAAACATGATAAAGGAGTTCACCCCTCTCCTGGGCTACATATCCTGGTTCAGCTTGCAATGCAGGGCCTCTTTCACTAAGTGCTCAAATTTGTGTTTTCATGGCTTTAAAATGCTCAAAATTCAAAAAATAATGTCTCCAATGGATCTAGAACTGTAAAAAACACCCCTCTGGATTCTTTATGCACCTCATTTGGCCAAAAACTAAGAATGTTATGTTTGTTACAAGTTTTCCCCAATTTCCATAGCTAGCCATCCTCCAATTTGACCCAAACCCAGCTTGAGTGCCCCAAACTTGAAACAGGCGCACAAAACTGGCCTACAATCCCACCCGATACGCAAAATTATCAGACCGTTAAGTTGTCCATCAACCCCCCAAGTTCGAAATTTATGGTCGTATTGAGGCCATGTGCCTAGCTGTTGGGGCTAACAACCTGCCCCTGCCAGTCGGGCCCCTAACACATTGCATCATGGTTGTATGCACCCATAACACCTTGGACTGGTAGCCATCTTGCCTGTGCGCCTAAAACTCTACAGGCTATGGTCATGTGACGGGTTATATGACATAGGGCTGGCCCTACTACAAACACCTAGGGCTAAGTCCCATTCTACTCCGCGCTGGTGGTCGTATTGGTTGCATGTGGGCCGAGGCTGGCTCCCTCCACTCCCCACCCATGGTTTTTTGTTATGGCTCCAATGTGGTTTCATGGTGTCGGTGTCGAGACTGTGGGTCGAGGCTAAGCCCTAGCCCTAGGCTCCCTTTGCCATGGTCCTATGGTATGGGGTGTGGCAACAGGCTAGGATTTAACCCTGGCCCCTTCCCCCATTGTTGGAAATAATACTGATAGGGCGAGTGAATCAATATTATCAGATCAAGAATTTTTCATTTTCATAATCAGATTTATATACGCTACTTCAGAGAGAGGAACTAGCATGTAGACGCAACTATCTTTAAGGAAACCAACATTTATGTACTAAACTTATGATTCAGCTAATTCATCATATGTTGATCTTTAATCAGTGCATTAGTACTTCATCAACCATTAAATAGTAACCATGTGCAATATAAACATAATAAACCATTACACATAAGCAACACACATGAACACCAAGATTTAAGGTGGAAACCCAATCTGGGTGAAAACCACCTCCTATTGTCGTCTCTATCCTCTTTTAATAATAAGAAAATATGTTTACAATCTTTTACTGGTGCAGACTCATGCCAGTACGCAGGCTTCTACCTGCAAAAGGTTATAACCTTCTCCTATTCTCCAGCTTCTACTAGAAGGGAGCTACAACCCCCTAGCTCTTGTACTAGCCAATATGTTTACTAGTATGTAGGTGCCAACCTATAAAAAACTCCACTTTTCCACTAGGGACCACGTTTCATGAATTTTCAGACTGGATTCTCCTGGCACATATCAAGAAATATGAAGACCTTCACTCATTAATGACCCATTCGAAATTTTGAAACTCAAACTTCATCAACCAACATGAAGTTAATCTGAAACAATCAAATCACTATCATCAGAACATTGCGCTGAACCCAGAAACATGTATCAACATTCAGAACCAACTAAAACCTCAAAAATTCGTGTGTCAGACTATATATGCTACTTCAATGAAGAAAACCTACGTGTATACGCTACTTTCTTCAACCCAACCTACACATACCTCTAAATATTTTGAATCATAAAATCTCTAAATCACAAACTATACCAACCAGCAGTGTACTGAACATCTACTATCAACTTGTAGAACTTTACATAGGTAGGCAACGAAAAACACTTCTTCTCACTTATACAATCAATTAAATATCAACCTCCTTATGCATTGAGATTTACATTCAGATCTAAGAAGACTCAATTGGCAGACAACAATAAAATAGCAGCAACAATAAATCAGCAATATTAATGTGGTAGACCAGTCATCTCTGAACATCAAGCCTTTCTCTTGTATATTATACTTGAAAGAAAAAAACATGCGTGTATATGCTCTTTTGCGGAGACGAACCTATGTACAGATCTGCAAATATTGACTCAGAACTTTGTTGCAATTCCAAACTTCAGACAAACCCAGATCATGATAGATAATGAATAAAATAGATGCAAAACATCAGATATAGCCTCAACCAATATTAGATCATTCAAGAATAAGTCATTTCAGGTTTCATGATCCTGATCCAATATTGAACTCAAGCTGCACATAAATATTTCAAATCTAGTCCCAAACATAATCCTGCAACATTAAATATACTTCAGATAGAAGTATTCCTTAGAATATTATTCACTTGCACATATGGCCTTATGATCCTCTCTACTTTATATAGTTTTTGGCCTTTCTCAATACCATGGATCGAATCTACTTAGGACCAATACCTCGGATGAAATACCATTGACCAAATACCTCAGGCTAAATACCTAGGGTCAATTTCATGGTCCAAGGATACCTTGGACCAAATACCTCAGACCAAAACCATGGTTTTCAACATGTACGCATTTTGCCTTCTACGGGAGTGCGTGTGTACATTATACGCTATTTCTGTTCTAAGTACCTGCATGTATACATTGCTTGGACTAAGTGAACCTGCGTGTATCTCTTAAACTTCTCTTGCATAATCTTCTTCCTTCAACTTATTTATTCTAATCAATAGACCTTAGTTCTATCTTCCTAGTCCTCTATACCATTGCGCTGTTGCCTCTGAATATTCCTTTTAGCCTCTTATGAAAACTTAGTTGACCTGTAGAGTTGTCATCAAGGACAATACTTGTATCACAATGCCAACAATCTCCACCTTTGGACTTCATGGCAACCATGATGGTGTTGACTAATGCAAGTTGTAAATACTTTTATAGATACCATACAACACCAAAATACCAAAATACTCTCCCACTTTGACATCAAGGGAAAAGGGTGGACCACTCTACTCTCCTCCTTTCCATGATGCTATCCATACTCCCCCTTAGTACATACCGAGTCTGTAGAGAGATGATTCAATATAGTAACACCACATTATAACTCAACAAAGTGAGTATTTCCTCCTTATGACAACGAACTCATATGTACATCAATCACCCAACCAAGTGGGGATACACCATATTTTACTCATCTGCCCAACCAAGTGGGGATATACCAAAGTTTATACATGACAGAAATGATAGAAATACAACAATTATTACATCATCCATCCCAAGGATATTGGGGAAATAAATTACATCATATGATGAATAGAACTCATTGAAATATAGACCATGATAGAAGAAGTTATATCAAACTAATGACTAATGCAACTAAGAAATAGCTGAGTTCAACAACCATAATCAAACAATGTGGAATGTGAATGCTCCCCTTGAACCTATGCTACCACTTTTTGTTTTTGTTAGAAAAACATATACGCACTTTCAGCCAAGGAAACCCACATGTACGAGTGCATATACTTCATGAAACTAGCATGTAGTAAACTTCCTCTAAAAAATTGGATTTAACGGTAGGATGATGCAGCAACAACTCCCAGCTTTTGTCTGCGATATTCAAATGCTTCTCTGGGCAGTGGTTTAGTGAATATATTAGCAACCTGTTCTTTGGACGGGACATACTCCAATTTGACCTTTTGTTCAAGCACTTGTTCTCATAGAAAATGGTACTTGATGGGTATGTTCTTGGTCTTGGAGTGCATGATAGGATTCTTTGAAATACTGATGGCACTTGTATTATCACATAGAATGGAGATGGGTGGAGTACATGTGATCTGAATGTCTTGCAAAGTTTACACCATCCAAAGTAGTTGTGTGCAGCAAGATGCAGTGGCCACATATTCTGCTTCAGCTATAGATAATGCAATTGAACATTGTTTCTTGCTGAACCAAGACACTAACCTAGAACCCATATAAAATGCACCACCACTAGTGTTTTTTCTATCATTAACACTTCCTTCCCAATCTACATCTGTATATGCATGAAGAGTAAGGTCTACATCTCTAGGATACCATAGTTCAAAGTCCTAAGTTTCTTGAAGATATTTGAAAATTCTTTTGACTGCCTAAAGGCGTGATTCATTTCGATTTGCTTGGAATCTTCCAACTATTCCTACTGCATGCATGATGTCAAGTTGGGTACCTGTTAGATAAACCAGACCGCCAATCATGGATTTGTAAGTTGGTTGATGTACTGTTGTTGATTCATCCTTTGAGCTAAGACTGCATCCTATTACCATTGGAGTACATACAGGTTTAGCATCTTCCATTCCATACTTTTTCAAGATCTACTTGAGATATTTGGTTTGTGAAAGATAAAATACCATCTTTAGTTTGCTGAACTTGTAGACCAAGAAAATAGGTAAGTTCACCAAGCAAGGAAATTTCAAATTCTTGTTGCATTACTGAAGCAAAATTCTGACTCATGGATTCTTCATTGCTACCAAAAATGATATCATCAACATAAACAATAATAATTAGCAATTTATCATTTTCAATCTTCGTATATAAATTGCTATCTGTGGGACCTTTTGTAAAACCTTGTTGGTGTAGATATTTATCAAGGCAGTAATACCAAGCCCTTGGAGCCTGTTTTAGACCATAAAGATCCTTTTTGAGTCTGCATACAAGGTTTGCATCATTTCCAAGAATGAATCATTTTGGCTGTTTAATACAAACTTCTTCTAATAAATCTCCATTAAGGAAGGTTGATTTTACATCCATTTGGTATACTTCGAATTTCCAAAAACTGGAAAGGTAAAGAAACATTCTTGTGGCTTCAATTTTGGCAATAGGTACAAAAGTTTCTTCAAAATCTATACCTTCTTACTGTGCATACCCTTTACAAACAAGTCTAGCCTTGTTTCTAATGACTCCATTTTCATTCAGCTTGTTCTTGAATATCCATATAGTTCCTATAATATTTTTATCATGAGGTCTAGGAACTAATTCCCAAGTGTCATTCTTTTCAATTTGCTCAAGTTCTTCATCCATGGCCTTGACCCAACATTCATCTTTGCATGGTTCATTTACATTTTGAGGTTTGGTGGAGGATAGTAATGCTAGATAGCTTGAGGTACCAATAATAGTTCTTCTTGTTTGTTCACCAACCTCCCTTTCTCCTAAAATTTGAGTTTTTGGATGATTTTTCTGAACATACCTCGATGGAGTCTTTTCTTCTACCATTATATCTTCTTATGGCGCTTCACTGGTTTCTTCTTCAATACAATTTTGATTTGATGTGAGAAAGTAATCCCCATCTTCGTCATTGTCATAATCTTCTGTTGATTTTATCTTTTTTGGATTTCTGCATGCTTCATCAACTACAACATCAATGCTTTCAACAATTTTCCCAAGTCTTTTATTATAACATTTATATCCTCTACTTCTGGAAGAATAACCATGAAGAATCCCTTCATCTGCTCCAGGTTCAAACTTACCAAGTTTTTCATCTGTCCTTTTGATAAAACTTTTTCTTCCAAAAACTTTAAAGTTTTTTATTGTAAGAGTGTTACCATACCAAAGTTCATGTGGAGTTTGAGTGCTATTTACTTGAACATTTGCTTCGTTGAGAATAGTCATGGCAGTGAATGTAGCTTCACCCCAGAAGGTTGTAGGAGTACCGGATTCATCTAGCATGGCTCAAGTTCCCTTTTTATTCCATGTTGTTCATAAAAGTCAAAGAATTCATCCGATATAAATTCCCCTCCTTAATTAGATTTGAGGCATTTGATTTTTCGATTTGATTCATTTTCAAACAAAGCTTTGAAGACTTGGAACTTTTCAAATGCTTCATCTTTATGCTTTAGAAGACCTATCCAATACATTCTGGAAAAATCATCAATGAACAAAATAAAGTATTATTCTCCATGAGGTGACTTTTTCCTTGTTGGTCCACATAAATTAGTATGGATAAGTTCAAGAGGCTTACTAGCTGACCCTTCTTTTTCCATGAAGTGAACCCTGGTTTACTTATCAGTTTGACATCGTTTGCATATTGTATTTTCTGGGATGTTGATATTTGGAAGATCATGAACAACCTTGAGTCTGCATTCTTTTCTTATTTGAGAAAAGCTTAGATGTCCCAATCTTCTATGCCAGAACCAGTTTTCATCATTTTTTCTTAGATAGCAGTGTTGTTGTCCTCCTTTGAGTATGTATAAGTTGTTTGGAGTTCTTGTAACTTTGATCACATTATCTCCTGTATCAAGCTCACAAACAACACATCTGTTTGATCGAAACACCACTTCATTTCCTTGATCACACATTTGACTGACACTCAACAGGTTATGCTTTAAACCATATAAATGAATAACATTTCCAGCTTTAACCTTTTCTTTCAAGAAAATAGAACCTTTACCTTTTATGACAGCTGGAGTGTCATTTCCAAATGAGACATTCTTTTCCTTTTCGAAGTCATTATATGAGTGAAGTTTCTCTTTGTCACCTGTCATATGTTTGGAGCATCCACTGTCGATGTACCACTGATTTTCTTGTCCTTCTGCATACAAGGCTATACCACATCTTTCTGTTTGAGATTATTTCCTTCTCCATATCTTGGGATTTAATGGTGTTTTCTCCTTTTGTTGAAATTTTCTCCTGCATTCACATTCTTCATGACCAAAGTTGTTACAAATTGAGCATTCTATTTCATTTTCAAGAGGAGAAAGGTTATTATAGGAACTTCTCTTGATCCCTATTACATTCCTTTGATTTTGTGCTTCTTTACTCATGATGGTTTTGTAAGTAATGTATTGAGAAACTTTGTGTCCAAAATTATGACATGAAAAAAATTGCTAATTAAAGAAGTTTCCGTGACTATCGAATCTATTTACATGTTGATTGTAGTTTCTATTGATATTCATATTTGGAGCAAATTGAGTATCATTTTCCTAAGGTTGGTTATCTCTTCTATTGATATTCATCCTTGGAGAAAATTGAGTATGATTTACCCGATGATTAGCTTTATGCCTGTGCTGACAATTGTCAAACTGTTCACATGTATTCGCTGCATCAAGATAGCTTTTGGTGGAGGTTGATGACTTCTGTGATTGAGATGATTCTTCAGTATATCCAAGACCTATGTTTATTAGAGGAGAACGTTGAACTTTGATAGTTTCATTTAAATTTTCTGATCCTTTAGCAAATCTAAGATTGAGATATTTTGTTTTCTCAAGATATTTTCTTAGACCCACAATTTCACATTCTAGTTTTTCATTGTGTTTTTCTTTTCCAACAAGTTGGTATGTTAGGGTATCTATGATCATATTCTTTTCTTCTAAATAGATTTTGAGTTTAGCGATTTCTTCATGAAATTTTTCCTTTTCTAAAGCATCCCCAAATCATCATTGTCATAAGCTATGAGAAGTCTATAATCATCACTATTAGATAAACCATCACTAACCTCTTCTAAACTATCAAAAACATCATCGCTATCATAAGCCATGAGAAGCCTGTAGTCTTGACCAGTTTCATCTTCATCACTGTTAGATAAACCATCACTATCTTCATGAGTATACTAACTCCTTCTACTCAGAACTTGTTTCCTATTCCGTTTTGCAGATTCCTTTCCTTTTTCATATTTATCTTTATGAGGACATCTGGCAGCATAATGACCAACAATACCACAAGCAAAGCATTTGAAAGGTAGCTTACCTCTGAACCTTCCAGAACCCTGTTGAAGTTTCTTGACAAAATTTACCTCATCTTCTTCTTCTGAAACATGTCCTGATTCATTATGTTCTTCCTTTTCTTTTCCTTTTGCTGAAGCTTTAAATGCGGCTTCTCTCATATCTGATGGACCTCCTCTTCTCATCTCAAAAGCAGCTAGGATTCCTTGAAGCTGTGTCATAGTGATATTTTGCAGATCCTTTTTTTCTTCTATCACAAACACTTTTGATTCAAATTTAGCAGACAAGGATCTCAAAATTTTCTCAACTAAGGTAACTACCTTTATTTCTTCACCCAGATTCTTCATACAATTAACAACCTCATCTATACATAAGAAGTAACTAGCTATATTCTCATCACTATGTAGCTTAAGAGTTTCATACTGAATTTTGAGAGTTTGAAGCTTACCATGTTTTACCTGAGAGTCTCCTTCGTAGCTCTGAACAATTTCGTCCCACATCTCTTTGGCTGATTTGAGCTGCATGAATTTGACAAAATATGATTGTGACAAACTTCCCAATAAAGTATTGACAGCTTTGGCATTGGTTTCATATTGCTTTTTACCTGTCGTGTTTGTAGGAATTGTTGTTGGAAATTTATATCCTCCTTCCGCAATTTCCCTGACGTTTTTTCCAAGAGATTATAGATAGGTTTTGGTTCTTATTTTCCAATAAACAAAGTTTCTCCCATCGAAGATTGGCGGTCTGATGTATCCCATGCTTCATGATTATCATCTTGATGGATCTTCCTTCAACAATCAAGGTTCTTCTGAAGGAACTGGCTCTGTACCAATTGTGGAAATAATACTTGGGGGGGGGGGGGGGTGAATCAGTATTATCAAATCAAGAATTTTTCTTTTTCATAATCAAATTTATATATGCTACTTCAGAGAGGGGAACTAGCGTGTACACACAACTGTCTTTAAGGCAACCAATGTTTACGCAATAAACTTATGATTCAGTTAATTCATCATATGTTGATCTTTAATTAGTGTATCAGTACTTCATTAATCATTAAATAGTAACCATGTGCAATATAAACATAATAAACCATTACACATAAGGAACACACATGAACACCAAGATTTAAGGTGGAAACCCAATGTGGGTGAAAACCACTAGCTGTTATTATACCTGTCTTCTTTTAATAATAAGAAAATATATTTACATCCTTGTACTGGTGTAGACTCATACCAGTATGTAGGATTCTACCTGCAGAAGGTTACAACCTTTCTCCTTCTCCAGCTTCTACTGGAAGGGCGCTACAACCCCCTAGCTCTTGTATTAGCCAATATGTTTACTAGTACGTAAGTGTCAACCTACATAAAACTCCACTCTTCCACTAGGGACCATGTTTCATGAATTTTCAGACTAGATGCTACTGACACATATCAAGACATATGAAGACCTTGACTCATCAATAACCCATCAGAAATTTAGAAACTCAAACTTCATGAACCAACATGTAGTTAATTTAAAACAATCATATCACTATCATCAGAACAATGTGCTGAACCTAGAAACTTGTATCAACATTCAGAACCAACTGAAACCTCAAACAGTCACATGTCACACTGTATATGCTACTTCAATGAAGAAAACCTACGTGTATACGTTACTTCCTTCAGCCCAACTTGCGTATACTTCTAAATATTTTGAATCATAAAATCTCTAAATCACAAACTGTACCAACTAGCAGTGTACTGAACATCTACTATCAACTTACAAAACTTTACACAAGCAGGCAACAAAAAACACTTCTTCTCACTTATACAATCAATCAAATATCAATCTCCTTATGCATTCATATTTACATTTAGATATAAGAAGATTTCATTGACACACAGTTAAGTAAAATAGTAGCAACAATAAATCAACAATACTTATCTGATAGATCAGCCATATCTAAACATCAAGCCTTTCTTTTGTATACACTACTTGAAAGAACAAAACCTACATCTATACGCTCTTTTTCCGAGACGAACCTGTGTACAGATCTACAAATATTGACTCAGAACTTTGCTACAATGCCAAACTTTAGACAAAACCAAATCATGATAAATAATGAATAAAATAGATGCAAAACATCAAATCTAGCCTCAACCAATATCAGATCATTCAAGAATAAGTCATTTAAGGTCTCATGATCCTGATCCAATATTGAACTGAAGCTACACATAAATATTTCAGGTCTAGTCCCAAACATAACCCTACAACATAAAATATACTTTAGATAGAATTATTCCTTTGAATCTTATTCACTTGCACATCTAGCCTTGTGATCCTCGCTTCTTTATATAGTTTTTGGCATTTCTCAATACCATGGACTAAATCCACTTAGGACCAATACCTTGGATCAAATACCACAGACTGAATACCTCAGACTAAATACCTAGGGTCAATATCATGGTCCAAAAATACCTTGGACCAAATACCTCAAACGAAAACCATGGTTTTCAACATGTACGCGCTTTGCCTTCTGTGGGAGTGTGTGCATATGTTATATGCTATTTGTGTTCTGAGTACCTGTGTGTATATGTTGCTTGAACTAAGTGAAACTACATGTATCTCTTAAACTTCTTTTACATCATCTTTTTCCTTCAACTTCTTTATTCTGATCAATAGACCCTAGTTCCATCTTCTTGATCCTTTGTACCATTTCCCTATTGCCTCTGAATATTCCCGTTAGCCTCTTATCAAAACTGAGTTGACATGTAGAGTTGCCATCAAGGATAATACTTGTATCATAATACCAACACCCATTACATTTGCGCTACCACTTTAAATATAACCCATGAACACTATGGGTAAGAAACAAATTAATATCATGATTTTATGGCTTGTTGCTGCTAGGTGGTAGGTCTTGAGTTCGATTACCATGGGGTGCTTCGACCCCATGCAAAATTTCACTGTATAGTTCAGGAGGCCACATGGCAGCCAACCATTAGCCCATGCAACCCTCCATCATTGGACCACATCAATGACTCCAGAACCAATCAAAAACCAAGAAATTTTGACCAACCAAATTGTGACACGTGGTGAAAAACCATTGTCCCACAAACACAAAGTCACCTTCCTAGTTAGCGTATGGATTGCTAACTAGGTGTGCATGTAATCCATATTACAAATATTTTAAGTGTTTGAAAAATCAATCAGATCACGATATTGGGAGCATACAATATCGGTTTTGAGTGAAACGAGTTGTGTTGAATTTAGGGTGACGAGATCTTCGGTTAAGCAATAGTTTTGAGAACTTTTGAACACTTTGAATTTTGATAATTTTACTAATCGCCTGGATCATGATGACAAATAATAGTGGATAGTTTTGCAAGAAGGAATTCAAAGTGTTTTGAAAGAAGTCTGGTATAGCGTGGTAGAATATTACTACATACACGCCTCAATAAAATGGAGTTATAGAAAGGATGAATAGGACGTTGATGGAAAATGGAAGAAGCATTCTTAGTGGCATTGGATTAGGGTAGGATTTCTGGGTAGAGGAAGTGGATATCACATGTTACTATTTTAACAAGTCAGCTTCCTCAGAGTTGGAGGATAAGACTCCACATGAAGTATGGAATAGTAAGAAATCCTCTCTTTCACATCTCAAGGTGTTTGGACGCAATGCATATGTACATGTTCCATAGGAGAAAAGAACCAATTTGAATAGTAAATCTGAAAGGTGCATATTTATTTGGTGTAAATATGGTTTAAAAGGTTACAAGCTTTGGAACCCAGAAACAAGGAAGGTTTTGTACTATCATGATGTGGTACTTAGAGATGTGAAGGATGTTGTGAAACATGAAGTCCTATCAAAGGGAAATGAATGATAGAAGATAGATTTTGGACTAAATGAGGAAGAATCAAACTCTACAAGATTATAGGAATCAGAAGAGGAAGAATCTCACAATCTGGTTTTTAGGAGACTTGTTCAAGAAAGAAGGAAGCTAAAGAGGTATAGTCCATCTAATTTTAGTTCAAATTTTTATTTATTTTTTCCTGATGATGATCCTAGAACTATTAGGGAGGTAGTGGATTCAAAGGATTGAAAACTCTAGAAGAAGACCATGATGGAAGAAATAACAGCCCTAAACAAGAATGATGCGTGAGATCAGGTGGAGCCACTGGCTGGATGAAAACTGATTAACAAATGGTTTTTTAAGAAGAAGATGAATGTTGAAGGAAAAGGAGAAGTACAAAGCTCAATTAGTATTCAAAGTTTATTCATAGGTGTCATGGATTGAATTTGGTGATATTTTCTGTCATGTTGCCATGTTAACTTCTATTATATTATGGTTATATATTGCTACTACTTTATATATTGAGGTAGAACAAATGGATGTGAAGACATCATTCCTACATGGGTATACGGAAGAAGAGATCTTCATGAAACAACCAGAAGGCTTCACATTGAAGAGTAAGAAAGAACGGGTATGTAGGTTAAAAAAGTCTTTTTATGGGTTAAAGTAATCACCAAGGATGTGTTATTAGAAATTTGATACATATATGCATGGACTTGGCTTCACAAGGAGAAAATCGAATCACTATGTGTAATTTAAAATAGTTGGTGATACTGTTAATTTATTTGGTCTCACATGTGGGTGATATATTGTTAATTAGAAATGATAGAGAAACTATCTAGGATGTGAAGACCCAGTTATCCTCTAAATTTGTCATGAAGGATCTTGGTGTTGAGAACTTAACTTTGGGCATGGAAATTAAATCATATCAAGAAAAGAGGAAGCTCCAGTTAATATAGAGGAAGTATGTCAAGAAAATACTGCAAAATTTTAATATGTAGGATAGCAAACCAGTGAAGGTTCCTATTCCTGTAGCTGTAAAGCTATCTGCAGAACAATGTCCCAAGACACAAGAAGAGGAAGAGGGCATGTCCATGTTTCATATTCAAGTGTAGTTGGTAGTTTGATGTATGCAATAGCTGTACCAAAATAGACATTAAACATGCAATGGGAGTATTGAGCAGGTTTATGTCAAAACTAGGGAAGGAACATTGGACAATAGTAAAGTAGGGCATGGCACTAATGATTATGGTTCGTGCTACCATGGAAGACTAGAGTTGGATAGAGTGTTGGACATATGCATCTTTGTTTATGCAACCTGGGTTAGATATTTGGATCAGAGAAGATTTACAAGTGGGTATGTGTTTAAGCTATTTTGAGGAGCATTCGGTTGGATAAGCAAGAGACGATATGTAGTGGCACTGCAAACTACAAAGGTTAAATACATGGAAACCTCTCATGCAAGCATGGAAGAAGTTTGGTAGTAGATATTGTGTTTAGGTATGGGGTTGGTACAACAAGCTATAAGGACAAATTGCGACAGCCAAAGTGAATTGTTCTTAGAAATGACCCATGCTTATCATTCAAAGACAAAACATATTGGTGTCCAGTATCAGTTTGTGAGGGATATGGTTGAAGACAAAAAGGTGTTGTTATTAAAGGTGGAAACATTGAAGAATATTGTAGATATATTGACAAATTTTGTGAGAAATAAGAATTTTTCTTGGTGTGGAGAAACAATGGTCATTACAGACCTTGACTGATTAATTGTGTACTCCTGCAATCCCTTGTATGCAAAAAAGACAATAAGAGGAGAATGTTGGGTATGTGTTATATTATTTGTGTGGTTAGCACCAAGTATGTTCATGGTGGGCAGGGTCTAGTGGGGGATTCGTAAGGGTAGTGAAAGCGCCCCATGCCAGGGGGATTACAAGGGGGAAACAAACCCCCTTGTTGAGGGGTTCATAGAAAAAAAATAAAATTATGTGGGCCCGAGGATGGTTGGGTGGACCACGGATTGTAGTGGACCCAAGGATGGGGGCAGAACCAAGGATGGTGTGTGGAAACCCTTATAGGAGAAGGTGAGGTTTCTTTGATCTCTATTCTCTAGCATGGAAAAATGTGTAGATACAAATAAAGAGGTACTCTCTATAGAGTTTCCTAAGACCTGTGCCTTGAAAAGTTTCTAAAAAATCTTAAGCCCTTTTTTTTCTCTCTAACATCCCACTCCCAATTGCTTTTCTCAAATATGGAAGAAAGTATAATAGCATGAAATGGAACCCCCACTCCTCCTAGTGGCCTAGTATTTAACATAACTCAATATCTAACTATATGAAAAGTTTGACTCTCTCAACCCTTAATAAGAGTTACAATTTTGGACCTTCTAGAGTCTGTTTGAAATTTCATACATGGCTAGCCCAATATGCATGAGTAACAAGGATTAACATGACATCAACTTGTACCATGGCAGTCAGTATGGTAGATCAACTTGTGAGGGCCATAAATTTTGCATACAAACTTTGTGTACTAGATGGTCTCACACAAGTGATAATTTTTTTAACCCAAAAAAAGAAACGTCTAATGTCTCAAAATGGATCTGGAAGATTTCATACCAAAATTTTCCAAATTGGGGCCCATTGATAAAAAATACCCTACAAGCTCATTCAGGTAATTCTTCCACTATTGAAGCATTGAGATAGATAACGAACAATATAATAATTCAATCTGAATCAAGAGAAATTATAGATGGGAAATAGTATCACAATCTGAATGAAGTCAAAATTGGAAGAAATTTACCCCTCAAAGAATACAAAACCTATGAGAAGATAAAAAAATAAGTATAAAGAAATGGGTGTTTTAAGAAATGAACGATAATGCCCTATTGTAGTGCTCATAACCATGATCAATCTAGAATCATGATATAAAAATAAAAGATTAATAAATGGATACATAAAGTTAACTATGTGAAAGTTTCTCAAACAAGTGTAAGAAATCAACCAAAACATGATGGAGGATTTTGTAATTAGGGAATAGTCGTGATGAAATAACTTATCACTCTATTGGTATATTGTAAATAATCATGTGGCAAGTGGTTGTCGAATCACGTATGTGTGGCAATGAGTTCATATGTGGAAAAAGAAATAAATTATGTAGACTAATGAGAAAACACCTAGCATGGAGCATATGAAGGAATGTTGTGAGAAATTCCACAATGAGACCTTGAGAAGGATTATGCATAATTGAAAAATCTAGTGAGAATAAACTAAGGGAACTTGAACAAGAATGATGACCCTAGAAGTGACAATGGGGCTATCATGAGGAACACATGCCCACAAGAATGTGTTCCTATCCTTAGGAATGCACACGTGTTCCTGGTTGTCTATGCTCTGTAAGGCCCAACCTAGGCTACCTACTTAGCATGGCTTTGTGGAATATGAAAACCCTATCAATGTGGAATGTGGAAACGCCAATATAGTGGGTTCAAATTTGAGTGAATAATTAGACAATGTAAGTAAACAAACCATATTTACATTACATCACAAGTTGGTGATGTTTGTCAATGTATATTGAAGTGGAATATGAAGACCTTAGTTTTGTGCAATTTGAAAACCCTACTTTTATAGAATTTGAAAACCCTAGTATTGTGGAATTTGATGGAATGGAATCGTATGGATGTAATTGGTGTTTGTACCATTATCACTAATTTATTACCAACACTCTCTATCTCTCTATTTCCATTTACACATTTTCTTCTCTCTCTCTCTCTCTCTCTCTCTCTCTCTCTCTCTCTCTCTCTCTCTCTCTCTCTCTCTCTCTATTTAGATTTCCCTCCCTCTCTCATTTTCCAACAAGCGCTTCATTGACTCTCATTGAAGAAATTTTATGAGCTTTCTTATCATTGGAATCTCTAACCAACAAAAAATATGACCCATGAGAAATGTGACGATAGTAACTATGACATACAAGAACTATGAACTTGAGAACTTTAACCCTTATGAACTATCACACATAATAACTATGACCTTGAGAAATTTGACCAAGTTCTAGCAAATAAGTGTATCCAAATGTTCCACATTATAATTAGTAGGTTGATTGTTGAGTTACTACTTCCAGAAAGCATCCATTTGAAGTAAATTTAGCCAATTTGCGGAACTATAATGATGAAATTTTTTAACAAAGAAATCCAAATGTTTACAACACAATTGCATATGAAGCAAATGAAATCTTTGTGTACACAACTAGAATCCCCATTATTGCCACACAACTATTTATACAAATAGATGCTTCATCAAGTTCTAGAAATATTGTTTGAACTGGGAGCTTCTCATTGCTAACCTTCTTGAAACATGAGACATGGAAACTTGGGTGTACCTGGGAAGATCGAGGCAACTCCATTTTTTATGACATAGTACCAATATTTTGAAACACCTTGTAAGGACCATAGTACTTGGGTGATAATTTATTATCCTTCTTAGCTTGCTTGAGGGACATTTGTTTGTATGGTTTTAGTCGTAAGAATACCCAATCATCTACATCAAAAATTCTTTCACTATGATGTTGATCTTCGTGTTGTTTCATTCAATTTTGAACCATGGTGAGGTTATCCTTTAAGAGTTGTAGAACATGTTGTTGATGCTCATTGTGATCTTCCACTGCTTAAACCTTAGATTTCCTCTTAAAGGTGATGTGATGGATGGTGGATGATATCCATAAAGTGCCATAAATGGCGTAATTTTTCTACAGTATGGAAGGAAGTGTTATACCACTATTTGGACAAAGGTAACCACTTGAAAATTTGTGTTTGTTTATTAGATATAGAGCAACGAAGATATCCTTCCAAACATTTGTTCAGTATCTCAGTTTTTCTGTCAGATTGATGATGACCATATGAGCTATGAGCCAATTGAGTACCAAGACAAAAAAATATTTCTATCCAAAAATTTCCATTCAAAATGGGATCTCTTTCATCTACAATATTTTTTGGCTTTTAATGTAACTTTTGAATTGTTTCCTTAAATGCAGTAGAAATTGTAGTGTCTTTAAAAGAATGAGATAATGCATAAAAGTGTGCATAATTGGTAAGAGTATAAACTACCAATATGATGACAATATTTCCTTCAGACTTGGGTAAACTGGTGATAAAAATCCAATGAGACTTCCCCACAATGTTGACTTGGAACTTGGAATGGCTAAAGGTCGTAATAGACCCACGGTATTAATTGTCTCAACTTTATTTTTTTGGCAAAGCAAACATTTACCTATAAACATATGAATATTATATTTAAGGTCATCCCAAAAAAATTCCTTCTTGACCCTGTGGCAAGTTTCTAAAAATCTTGGGTTCCCTTCTAACGGGGTGGTGTGCAATTCCAAAAGAATTGTTTGTTTGAATTGAGAATTCTTATATAGATATAAGCGATATTTGTACCATAATGGTTCATTTTTCTAGATAAATGTATCATATGTATTTGGATCTTGTTGCAACTTTTGAATGAGTTTCCACACCTATTTTTCATTCTTCCATTCCTCCCTTGCTTTAGTTATCCAATCAGGGTGGATAATATAAATGACACAAAGCAACGTTTCCACATCCTCATCCTTTCTTGAGAGTGCATCTGCAACAACATTTTTCTTCCCTTTTATGTAGATGATTTCAAAGTCATAACCCAACATCTTTGTGACCCATTTCTATTGTTCTTATAAAGATAACATTTGTTCCAAAAAGTATTTAGGAATATCATGATTTGTTTTCACCTTGAAGTGTCTTCCCATTAGGTAAGGTCGCCATTACTTTAATGCATGTAATATTGCCAACATTTCCTTCTCATAAATAGGTTTTGTAAATAATTTCCCTTGATTTGACGAATTTTAAAAACAATCGGTCTTCCTTCATGGATTAAAAAAACACCAATCCATTTCCTGAAGCATTACACTCCATAATAGATATTTTTTGTGAAGTTTGGTGTAGATAAGACCGGTGCTCGACACATTGCCTCTTTAAGCTATTCAAAGGCCTTAGTTGCAAACCGAGTCCAAGAAAATGCATCTTTACTCATTAATTTTGTTAGAGGTGCTGCTATTGTCCCATAATTCTTAACAAACTTGTGATAATTCCTTGAATATTCTTTAGAGTTGTGGGGATTTTCCATTCCTTAATACTTTAATTTTTTTAAGTTCTACCTTAACACCATCATAAGTCTATACAACATTACACAAATATTCCACCCCTTGTACTCCAAAGAAACATTTGGAGGTTTTTTCATATAATTGTTTCTCCTCCAATAGTTTGAGCACCCTATCAACATGTTGAGCATGATCCTTCCAATACTTCCTATAGATTAGTATATCATAAAAAAAAATAACACAAATTTTATAATGGTTTGAAAATGAAATTCATAAAACCTTGAGATGTAGAAGGTGCATTAGTAAGGCCAAAAGGAATGACCAAAAAATCATAATAACCTTCATGAGTTCTGAATATTATTTTTGGAATGTCTTATGTCTTATATCTAATTTGATGATATCCTGAATGAATATCCAACTTGGTGAAGTAAATTTATCCATGTAAGTCATCCAACAATTCATCAATGACATGAACAAGAAATTTATCTTTAATAGTGAGCTTATTAAGCTCCCTATAAGCTGGACATATACACCATGATCCATCCTTCTTGTGAACCAATACTACTGGAGCAGAGAAATAACTTTGAATAGGTTGAATTATACTGACCTCTAGCATTTCTGCAACCATATGTTCAATATCACTCTTTTGGTCATAGGGATATATGTAAGGCCTGATGTTTAAAAGAACACTTCCTAGAATCAAGTGAATAGAATGATCATAATCATGAATAGAAAGGAGGCCTTTTGGAGTCTCAAATACCATGGAAATATTGTCCAAGGCTTTTGAAAATCTCGAGAAATGGATGATTTGGATGTTTGAACCTCTACTAAGAATAATTGTGCTATTACACCTGTTGAAGGCTCGAAAAGAATTGCTTCAACTGTAGGAATTTACAGGGTAAGTTCCTCAGACAGAACACCAAAGGACACCGCTCACAAATAGATCACAGATTAATACATCAGTATTTTTGACGTGGTTAAAACCCTCAAAGAGGGAAACAGTCCACGGCCTGAGCCAACGCGGCCACTTCAGGCAATTTATTAATAAAATAATGAAAATTTACATAAGCTTCTCTCGTTAACAATTAACCTACAAATGACCCTCCATGCACTTTAAATAGAAATCATGGACCAATCGAGTGTTAAGCCATGGATCAAGTGTTGGTAATACCGAGGAGAGAATGAACCGTTGGATCACTACATATCCTGACCGTCGGATTGTAAGTTACAAATGTACATAGTAAAGAAACACACTTTAGCTAACTCTATACTAGACCAAGTTATACTTAACTGTTTCCTATGTGTCAGAATATCCTAACATCCTCCCTTAAGAACAACTTGGGATAGGATTGAAGGATTTACAAATATGACACAATAGGAGAAGGAAGGAGGCACTAGAGCCTATACCCCTTAGTGAAAACTTCCTGAACTCCAACCATAAATCGAAGTTTAGTAAACTTTGCCTCTATGAGAGCCTTTGTAAAGATGTCTGCAACTTGATCATCTGTTGAACAATATTGCACTTCAAGAACATGGTCATGAATGA
>APFE030885263.1:69571-83828 GCA_000404065.3 Pinus taeda
TTGACAAATGAAAGCTTCTCTTGTAGAATGGAAGGTGGAAACAAATACAGAGTAGGCTGGTCCCAACTTAGTAAGGATGGAATAAATAAGGTTACTATCTTCTTTCTTAACCCTAACACCTTCCAAGAGATATCTAAGGGTCTTGAATTTGGACAAGAAATCTTCAATGCAAGAAAAATTATTAGGATCCAATGTAAGCAACTCATTTTTCAAGTTGATGGGCTCTAATTTCATTTTTAATCCCAAAAACTTTAGCGATTTGTTCCAATGCTTCATGAGGAGAGGAGTATCAAGTTTTGCAATATGGAATCTAAGATCTGGAGAAATAGACATCCCTATCAACCCACGTGCTTGATCTTGTCTATTTTCCCATTTAGCTACCTTATCTTCATCTTTCAGTTTGGTTTCTTGGCTGAGGCTATTCTGTAAAGACCTTTACTTCTAAGTAAATCCACAATGTAGGACCACCATTGGAAGTAGTTGGTGATTTCAAGAATAACTTGGCTTGAACTTTCCATTTTAACAGAAACTGAAGCTATATATGCTAAAACTAAGTGTTCCAATGGAAAGATCTCGAAAAATTAGGCTAGTTCAAAAAAATGGCTCTGAAAACGGCTTCCGGATGAAGAAGTTATGGCTTTTTGAAGAAAAGTTGATGAAGGTGCCGACGAAGTGCGGGAATGTGCGGAAATGAAAAAAACGCCCTTTTTCCAACAAAAAGGAGATTTGAAGCCAAGACCTCTACTCTCATAAATTATCTTTGAACCAAGTGACCTAAACAAAAATTTTGAGAGACAGAGAGGGGGTGGGGGCTTTGTTTTTTTTTTTGTCACTGAGGCTTTGGATTGCGTGCTTGTTTGAGAAAGCTCTTTTTCTCCTTACAAAACAAAAACACAAAACCCAACACAGACATACAAAAAAAAAACAAACCTTATGGCTTAGAGTTAGCTTTACCTGGAAACTAAATATTTTCCTCAATGTTTCTGATTTCCGAGATCACACTAAGGTGCAGCAGAAAAGAGCATACGCATGAGAAAAATCCTTCCTCCTTGTTTTTGATTTGCCCAGATCGCACAGAGTCGCAGGGAAAAGAGCATACGCAGAAGTGAAAGGTATAGATCCGATAATAAAAAACAAGCTAAATAAACCGAAATAATAAACAGAGAGAAAAATAACTAGAACTGCAAAAAAAACGTTGTATACCTCCAGATCTTAAAAATGACGTAGCTAGGGCTACCAGAAACCTTTTCGCGTGAAACAAAAGGGGTTCCTCACTGGAACAGATGCTCCTAAAACAACAGAGCAGTCCTCTCGGCCCGAAAGCAGTAAGAAACAACAGATCTAGGAAATGGCAGTTGGATGCAGTTCTACCAGCTTCAGATTTGGATCACCAATGGACGCGGCCCTCAAATAGCTCTGATACCATGTAGGAATTTACAGGGTAAGTTCCTCAGACAGAACACCAAAGGGCACCGCTCACAAACAGATCACAGATCAATACACCAGTATTTTGACGTGGTTAAAACCCTCAAAGAGGGAAACAGTCCATGGCCTGAGCCAACACGGCCACTTCATGCAATTTATTAATAAAAGAATGAAAATTTACATAAGTTTCTCTCGTGAACAGTTAACCTATAAATGATCCTCCATACACTTTAAATAGAAATCGTGGACTAATCGGGTGTTAAGCCACGGATCAAGTGTCGGTAATACCAAGGAGAGAATGAACCATCGGATCACTACATATCGTGACCGTCGGATTGTAAGTTACAAAAGTACATAGTAAAGAAACACACTTTACCTTACTCTATACTAGACCAAGTTAATACTTAACTATTCCTATGTGTCGGAAATCCTAACATCCCCCTTAAGCACAACTTGGGATAGGATTGAAGGATTTACAAATATGACACAATAGGAGAAGGAAGGAGGCACTAGAGCCTATCCCCCCTTAGTGACAACTTCCTAAACTCCAACCATAAATCAAAGTTTAGTAAACTTCGCTTCTGTGAGAGCCTTTGTAAAGATGTCTGCAACTTGATCATCTGTTGAACAATATTGCACTACAAGAACATGGTCATGAATGAGCTTTCTGATGAAGTGCATGTGTAGTTCAATGTGTTTTCTATGTTGATGCTAGACTAGATCTTTGCATAGTTGAATGGCACTTTAATTATCACACCAAAGTGTAGTCGGATGCTGCTACTGAAAGCCAAACTCTGATAGGATCTAACGAAGCCACAAGGCTTCCTTACTAGCTTCTACGGCACCACAATATTCTGCTTCTGCGGAAGAAAGAGAAATGGCACCTTGTTTCTTGCAAGCCCATGTAATAGGTCCTGAACCAAGAGTGAACACATAACCAGCAGTAGACTTCTGATCATCAGGGTCACCAACCCAATCGGAATCAGTGAAACCAACCAATAGAGTAGATGATTTGGCACTGTAATGAATTCCAAACTGAACTGTACCTCGAACATAACGAAGTATTCTTTTAGCTGCTTTCCAATGACTTTCATGAGGGGTTTGCATAAATCAAGCAACAAGGCCAATAGCAAAGGAAAGGTCAGGACGTGTATGGGTGAGATACATAAGTTTTCCTACAAGTTGACGGTATAAGGTAGCATCAACTTCTGGGGAAGTAAAAGTGATTGAAAGTTTGACTCCAGACTGAAAGGGAGAAGGAGTTGGCTTACAATCTTCCATGTGAAAATAGCGTAGAAGATCACAGGCATACTTGGATTGGGAGAGGGAAATACCTTCCTTGGATTGCAAGAGTTGAAGACTGAGAAAATAATGTAAGTGTCCTAAGTCTGTCATTTCAAACTTCTTTTTAAGGCTGGACTTCACATGGTTGATAAGGTTGGGATCACTACCAGTGAGGATAAGATCATCACCATAAAGAACAAGAATGATAAGAGACTTGCCCACTTTCTTGGTGTAGACAGTATTGTCAAAATGACACCTAGAAAAGCCAGATTCTAAAAGAAAGCTATCCATTATGGCATACCAAGCCCGAGGAGCTTGCTTGAGACCATAAAGGGATTTCTTAAGCCGACATACAAGACTGGAGTCTGTTTGTATAAACCCAATAGGTTGTTCCATATAGATTTCTTCATGCAAGTTCCCATACAAGAAGGCGGATTTAACATCCATCTGATGGACTTCCCATTTGAAAGAGGCAGCAAGGGAAAGAACAAGGCGAACAAAGTTCATTTTGGCAACAGGGGAGAAGGTTTCAGTATAGTCAATGCCTTCAACTTGTGAAAAGTCCTTAGCAACAAGACGAGCTTTATGTTTATCAACTTTCCCATCAGGTCCATACTTGGTTCTGTAAACCCATTTGCATCTAACAAGTTTTCGTCCCTTTGGTAGAGGAACAAGATCCCATGTATCGTTTGCTAATAATGAACGATATTCTTCATTCATAGCTACGTCACAATCTGGATGGCCTGAAGCTTCTGCAAAGGTGTCAGGATCATAATTTGCTGAGACTTGAGCCAGTAAAGAAGAGGCTCTTTCGAACTAAGAACGTGTACGGCGCTGATCTGTAGGATCACCGGCAAGATCACCTGCTACATCCCGAGTAGCACGGACCCATTTTGGAAGTGAAGGAGCTGAAGGAGGATCCTGAGAATGTGGGGAAGGATTGTCATCCTCACTTTCATCATCTGAAGAAGAAATATGTTCAAAAGTAGAAGAGATAGAGAGAAGTGGCACATTTGCCGAACTAGGCTCTTAGGTCGATATATTTTCATCAAACTTTACATCTCTTCTAATGATAACATTTTTGGACTTAAATGGAATAAGTCTATATCCTTTGACATCTTTAGAATATCCAACAAAAACACATTTTTCACTCTTAGGTTCTAAAGCTTTATGTTTCTCATCTGGAATATGGGCCCATGCTTCACTTGCAAAAACATGAAAGTGACTCACATCTGGTTTAATTGAGCTCCATGCTTCTTCTGGAGTGATATTCTTTAAAACCTTAGTAGGAGTGCAATTTATTATGTAATTTGCACAGTTAATTGCTTCTGCCCAATAATTAAGACTAAGTCCTTTAGATTGAAGCATACAATTAGCCATTTCCTTTAAGGTGCGATTCTTCCTTTCAGCTACACCATTTTGTTGTGGAGTATATGGAACAATATGTTGCATTTGAATTCCATTCTCAGTGCACAAGTTGATGAAGTCGTTTTTAACATATTCTCCACGATTATCAGATCTTAGCTTAAGAATTTGATGTCCATATTGTTTTTCAACAAAGGCCTTAAAGGCCAATAATTTGTTAAATACTTCACTCTTGAGTTTTAAGAAGTATACCCAAGTGTGTCTAGAGAAATCATCAATGAAAGTTAAGAAATACTTGTAGCCAGAGAAGGAAACAACTCGAAGTGGACCACATAAATCACTATGCACAAGCTGTAAATAGGTTGAGGCGTGCCAAGAGGCACGTTTTTCAAAACTGTCCCGATGATGTTTTTTGAGTACACATCCGGAACAAACACCATCTCTGCAAGATACCATAGGAAGACCTGTCACCATATTTTCTTTAGATAGATTCTAAAGGGAGTGATAGTTTAAGTGACCAAATCGCTCATGCCAAAGTTTGCTCACTTCATCATTATGAGCAAGAAATACCGAGGGAAGATTTGATGACCCAAAGTTGTGAAACTTATACAACCTTGTAGAATCATCAACAATGCCAGTAGCTAAAATCGGTCTAGGATCCTTTAGGTCCTTAATTACAACATCGTGAGGTGAAAATTCAACGATTTTACCTTCACCTGAATGAGTTATCTGATATATAGATAGAAGGGTGCAAGATAAAGTTGGAACACATAATACATCATTAAATTGACCATTGTCTATATGAACAGTTCCAGTCCCTACAACACTAAGAGATCTATCATCACCAACATATATATTTTTGGTGTTACAATCATTTAAAGAAGAAAACATGGCTTTGTTTTTCGCCATGTGATAAGAAGCTCCAGAATCAATGAGCCACTCATGAGAATGAGAGGAAGAAGATACATTTAGTGCATAGCCAGACCGAGATTCTTGACAACCACATGCAGGAAGTGTCATTCCTGAGGATGAATTTGAAGAGTGCTCTAAATGGATGTTATGCTTTTTAATTGCTGCTTCCAAGGCTTCCATCTTCTTAAAGCATTTAGATTCTAAGTGGCCATCTCAATTAGAAATGTGGCAATGCCTATCAGTCTTCTTCCCTTTGTTTTTATTTGCCTTATCATTCTGGTGAAATGAATTTTCATTTTGAGGCTGAAATTGCTTAGGACCCTTGTTTTTTTTAGGACCATTCCTTTTAGGATACGACTTCTTAGGATTCTTTGAATTTGGTTGCTGCTGGGTGGTTAATGCTTTCTTAGAAGAGTTTCCAAGATTAAGAAGACCAAGGTGTAAGATTTTTTCTTGTTCTCTTATTAAAGAATCACAAAAAGAATCAAAGGAAGGAGACTTGTAGTCTTATCCTTGAGAAATGAAGGCCTCTCTTGTAGAATGGAAGGTGGAAACAAACACAGAGTAGGTTGGTCCCAACTTAGTAAGAATGGAATAGATAAGGTTACTATCTTCTTTCTTAACCTTAACACCTTCCAAGAGAAATATAAGGGTCTTGAATTTAGACAAAAAATCTTCAATGCAAGAAAAATTATTGGGGTCCAATGTAAGCAACTCATTTTCAAGTTGATGGGCTCTAAGTTCATTTTTTATTCCAAAAACATTTGTAAGCTGCTCCATTGCTTTATCAGGAGTATCAAGTTCTGTAATATGGAATCTAAGATCTGGAGAAATAGACATCCCTACCAACCCACGTGCTTGATCTTGCCTATTTTCCCATTTAGCTGCCTTATCATCATCTTTTGGTTTGGTTTCTTGGCCTGAGGCTATTCTGTAAATACCTTTACTTCTAAGTAAATCTACAATGTAGGACCACCATTGGAAGTAGTTGGTGCTGTCAAGAATAAATTGGCATGGACTTTCCATTTTAACAGAAACTGAAGCTATATATGCTGAAACTAAGTGTTCCAATGGAAAGATCTCGAAAAATTAGGCTGGTTAAAAAAACCAACTCTGAAAACAACTTCCAGATGAAGTTATGGATTTTTGAAGAAAAGTTGATGAAGGCGCCAACGAAGTGCGGGAATCTGCGGAAATAAAAAAACCGCCTGTTTTCCAACAAAAAGAAGATTTGAACCCAAGACCTCTACTCTCATAAATTAGCTTTGAACCAAATGAGCTAAACAAAAAGTTTGTGTGTGTGTGTGTGTGTGCGTGAGAGAGAGAGAGAGAGAGAGAGAGAGAGAGGCTTTGTTTTTTTTTTTGGGTCACTGAAGCTTTGGATTGCGTGCTTGCTTGAGAAAGCTCTTTTTCTCCCTACAAAAAAAAAGCACAAAACCCAACATGGACATACAAAAAAAAAAACCTTACAGCTTAAAGTTAGCTTTACCCGAAAACTAAATATTTTCCTCAATGTTTCTGATTTTCCGAGATCACACTAAGGCGCAACAGAAAAGAGCATACACATGAGAAAAATCCTTCCTTTCTGTTTCTGATTTCTCCAAATCACACAGAGTTGCAAGGCAAAGAGCATACGCAGAAATGAAAGGTATAGATCCGCTAAAAAAAGAAGCTAAATAAAACGAAATAATAAACAGAGAGAAAAATAACTAGAAATTGCAAAAAAAACACTGTATACCTCTAGATCTTAAAAATGATGTAGCTAGGGCTACTAGAAACCTTTTCACGTGAAATGAAAGGGGTTCCTCACTGGAACAAATGCTCCTAAAATAACAGAGCAGTCGTCTCGGCCCGAAAGCAGTCAGAAACAACAGATCTAGGAGATGGCAGTTGGATGCAGTTCTACCGGCTTCAGATTTGGATCACCAACAGACGCGGCCCTCAAATAGCTTTGATACCATGTAGGAATTTACAGGGTAAGTTCCTCAAACAGAACACCAAAGGACACCGCTCACAAACAAATCACAGATAAATACACCAGTATTTTTGACGTGGTTAAAACCCTCAAAGAGGGAAACAGTCCACGACCTGAGCCAACGTGGCCACTTCAGGCAATTTATTAATAAAAGAATGAAAATTTACATAAGCTTCTCTCATTAATAGTTAACCTACAAAATGACACCTCCAATGCGCTTAAATAGAAATCCATGGACCAATCGGGTGTTAAGCCACGGATCAAGTGTCGGTAATACCGAGGAGAGAATGAACCATCGGATCACTACATATCGTGACCGTCAGATTGTAAGTTACAAATGTACATAGTAAAGAAACACACTTTACCTAACTCTATATTAGGCCAAGTTATACTTAACTATTTCGTATGTGTCGGAATATCCTAACATCAACAAGGGGGATAACCACTCGGTCCAGACCTTAGGACAACTCCTTTTCTGTTTGGAATAGTGGCTCTGACTGGGGATGATGGGACCAGTTTACCATTCTATTTTTTATCCTTGTGCTAATGAGATGATGTTTTTGAGATTTTTGGAGTAATAATTAACCTCAAACTAATCTAATTTAACTAATAATCACGTGCATTTTGTCCTAATCAAAAATATTTATCTAACTATAACCATCCCGGGAGTAACATGAAATATGTGATCTAAATGATATCTTAAATTAATTGATAATAAAGATCCTTCAGTCATGATAAGAAGTGAATCTGTTTAACAATGATCTTTTCATATAAAAATTTAGCCGAAACGATATGAGAGATATATCACATAAAAATCATTCATATATTTCGCATAAATTATAAATCATCATCATATAATAGTGCAATAATGACAATCTAAAATTCAAACTTTCATACATAAATAACTTGAAGATAATGTATTGCTTGATGCATAAGTAAAGAAAGAATTAAGAGATAAAAGTACCATTTATAATACATTCTAATCATGTGCTCTAGCAATATTGCTATACTTTCAAATCATTCAACATCATCTAAGAGTACTGAAGAGTAATTTCAATAGAAGATTTCAAATTCAAGTAGAAAATAAATCTTGTTCCATTAATGTCACTAGAACTTACTCAAAGGGAGTAGAAGTGCATGTTCTGAAGAATGTTTCTGATAAAATTTCTTGACCCCTCTCTAAATGCATGAGAGGGGTTTAAATACTAATTTATGAAACTAAAAATAGATTATTAAGAAAAATTTGAGGAGGTTTAAATGACCTACCTCAATTTAAGAAAAATTAAAACAAAAATAGAAATGTGCATAATGAATAATCCTTCATTCGATCTTTCAGATCGCAAATATTTAGCATGGTCTTGAGGAGTGTATGTTGGCCGACTTCAGCTTTCGGTTGTCCTGTAAACACGACATTGATGAGCACTGGCACCATTTTCTTATTTTCTGAAGACTTATCAGATTCCTTTCCAGAATTGGTTTTACATTTTTCCTTAGAGTCACCATCTATGCTTACACTAGGAGTGGGCTCCCTTATTGGTTCAATTAACAATTGGTCCAATGGGACTTATGACAACCTATTTTCTCTATAGTTATAAAATGTCTCAAGACCCTCTCAATCAAAAAGTATCTATGCCATATTTTTCACTTCTTTGAAGGTATTCTTTTGTAAGAAAACATCATCAATTGGGTCTCTCACATGGCTGAATATTTTTACTTTGACCATAGTGGTAAAATCCTTGACAATAGCGAATGGGTCATATTGTCTTCCAAGGAACTTAGGTAGTCGTAGAGACAACATATTATCTACTTCCCTGAATGCATGTCCAAGGTCATGTAATGAAAAAACTCCACATGATACAGGAAATTGAGGCCAAATGGCCTTCTTTGACTCCTTTAGTGTTTTTTTCATCCCTCCTTCACTGCATGTCTGATAGGCTATCTCTCTAACCATTAATTTATCTGGGACATAGAAAGGGAGAACATGGGGAGAAACACTGCTGTCAAACACTCTAATATATGTAAATGTCTCTTCCACGAACCATCGGGCTACTGGGAGGATGTCTATCTCAGCTTCTTGGGATAATCTGGGGCCATCTTGGTTATAGATTCATTTATGGATGGGAAGCATAACCCCATGACAAATCTTGAAAAAATGTGGTTCAAAATTGGATTCCCACATATCTTTGTGGTATATATGAATAGGAAGTGGATCTTGAGTAGTCCACCTTCACCCGATAAGAGGGAATTTAGAAGTAAAACAAGTAGCATCCATAACATAAACCCACATGAAAAATAAAGGGTAAACCCTCAAAGCAATACTCCTTTTCCTTCTATACTCTATAATTGCTTTAGCTATATTATTAGGCAAGATTTGTGCCCAATCTATTATTGTTGCATTAACAACTGCATCTATTAAGGGCAACCATTCTGAGGATAATTTGTTACTTTCGGGTTTTCCGAATAGTCTACAGAGCATAGCCGTAGCAAAACAAAAAGGGGAAAAAATAGATGCGGTAGTGTACATACCATTTTCTTCTTTCCTAATTCTTTCTTCAATATTTGACCAATTCTTTGCGCATTCCACCAAGTCTTCATTTTATTTGACGAATTTCTCATCAAATTGCCTATTGTAGGTAACCTATGGCTCCGACAGGTGGTACATAAGCCTTAGGTTATCAGGAGTGAAAGATCCTATAACCTCTTGGCCTCCTGTTTTGAATTCCATGTCAGATATATCAGCATCGTCAATAATCCACTTAACCATGTCAGTATAGGGGATTATTTTTGGTTGCTCGGCTATTCGATGTAGAAATGAGCATGCGAGTGTATTTATGGAAGCATTAGAGGAATCACACCCATCAATTGTAATTATTGTCTCAAGAATCCTTGGTTGTTCTTCCTTTAGTAACTGATACATAGCCTCCCATGTAGACGTCCATGCTTCCTTATTACATGTAGTATCCATGAACAGAGGAGTCAATTGTAACTTCTCAGAGGCGATTGCTTTCCCTTTCTTCACCATTGATTTTAGTTCCCTATTGTGCGGCATTTTCCTGAAAGTTTCAAGAAGAATATTTTATTGGATAAAAATGATATTGAACATAGGAATGAATCGATGAAGAAAACTAATAAAGGTGATAAAGGTGTTTTATTTGAAATCATGTAAGAGGATATCAAATCACTCTAAATGGCCTTTCACACATAAATGTAGTTAATTCTTCATAAATGCCCACTAATGATCAGTTATCCTTTAACTTGAATGTACATAAATATTCACATCATAAATTGGGAAACAATCTCCTTGGGTGGTAAGCCTTCAAACTGCGATAATAGCAATTTTGTGATTTGCAAAGCAATATTGCAGATCGCTATATCACATAATTTGTTTTCGTTTAACTTACTAGTTTTTTTATTTTTTGCAAGATGCGAGATGTGAGAAACAAACGTCATTACTTATCGGGCCTCTTTTTTAACGAATAATGGACCTCTGCATGTGTTGATGGAAATATTAAGAAGTGGGTTCAAGACGAGATAAAATTTTGAAATATTGGCATATAATAGGTTGAGGCTTGTGTCATATGATTGAAATGCGATGCAAGATATCTATTATACCATCACAATTTTGGAGATCACAATCTCACATATCACAATACTTCGGGGTAGCCTTTTAAGAGAAGTCTTTTATAAACAATGATGTTGTGATGCGAGACTTTTAGCTTTCTAAAGAATCTTTAAGGACTTTCTGACATTATGACCATTTTTCAAATATAGATTTACTTTTTTTATTGTTTCATCGTAGATCGTGGTGCGTTGAAAGGTATCATTTGTGAAGCATTTCACACTAAATACAAAAAAGTCGCATTTTAATGGTTTTAGAGGTTTTGTTTGATATCTTGATTTATTCTAAAGATGAAAGAAGTACCTACATGCTATGATTGATTTTTTTGGGTATACAGATTTTTTGAAAGGGTCCCCATTTATTAAAGTAATATTTTACTACTAATGTTAATAAATGGGAGGTTGTTGACAAGCACAACAATTAGCGATTCACTTGGAAGAACCAGTTATCTCTCAGAGTTTTTTTTTTAAATTCTAAAATAAAGATAGTTTTGAAAATAAAACTAAATTGCATGGAATACAAGGTAAGTAGTACTGCTCGTTTATCAATAAACAACGTCTGCTCTAACTATCTTTCTCTGATTGCCCTTTTCTCATAGATAGTCATTTTATCTACATCAGCCATTACTTGGTTATAAAGATAAAAGAAAAAGAATCTTGTTAGATTAGTTTTGGTATACTCATTTGTCGTAGGTAGAGCCTTTGCTGCCAGCAAACGTTCATAGCCTCGATAGGGTTACCTATTACCCAACAATGATTCAGTATCCCACTTAAGTAAGAATGCAAATTTAAAGATAAATTATTCAGTATACTTGATGATTTATTTATTTTACTGAAGTAATTCATTCTTCTTTTATTTATTAATGGACAATGTCTTGGTTTGGTGGCCAAAATTGACAATGCCATTCACTTGATTTGTAACTGAACTTAACAAGCTGGTTCTTGATGATACCCCTTGTCTTTTGATTGATCAATCTCAAGCCATTACACTATTTTGATATTTAGTATTGGTAATGTCAGTTAGTCATAATCTTATCATCATGGTAAGCTGGCTCTTGATGATACCTCTTATATTTTAAGTTTAAAGCGTATTTTAGAATTGCACTCTAAAATTGAAAGCTACTCAAGTGGGGGGAATCATTGACTCCTTAAGAGTTTCTAGATGACAATCGTAGAGTTTAAATATGTTTTTCTGCAGAGAAACCTTGCTTTGATATTGATACTTTTCCTAACTAATGTAAAGAAAATTTCTTTCTGAAGTTAAGTTTTATCAAAGATCAAATAATTTAGCAGAAAAAGAGGTAGTTTTGGAGCTGTAGCACTCACTATTTATTTCGTGAATGAAGATTAATTTTCATAACCATTTCTACTTATACAAGTGAAAAACAAAATTAAAAAGAGAAACTATCTTTTAGTAAAACCACATGTAAATATTTTCAACTTGTATTATTATTTCGAAAGAAAATTAACTAAAGAATATACTATATAGTGATCAGAAGAGATCATTTTCTATGGAAAATATTTCTTTAGGACTTGTCCATTAAGACGTATATGTTCTCTCTTACCTCCTAAATCTTGTAATAGAAAAGTTGATGGGCCTATTAGCTCGACAATTTGGAATGGGCCAAGCCACATTCATTGGAACTTAGTATGCTTGCCTTTCTCTTCATGGGATTTATCCCTTTTTAACACTAAGTCTCCGAGTTGGAAATTTTTTGAAGATACAGAATTTGAATCAAAGATGCTTTGACTAGCTATTGATGATGTGCATGGGTAATTCTAGCCTTTTCTCGTTCCTTTTCAAGTTTAAGGATTTGTAATTATCTAAGTTGCATAGACGAGGAAGGAGTTTTTTCGATGAATTGAACTAAGGAAAATGAGGGAATAGCTATGTTTGTTGGTAAGCCAACTTCTTTCCCATAAACCAGATTAAAAGGAGAAGTGTCGATGGAGGTTTTCCAAGTTATTCGATTTGCCAACAGAGAAAACACTAAAGATTTATGCCAATTCTTTTGACTTTGATAAACAGTTCTTTAATAATCCTAATAAGGTTTTTATTTGTGGATTCGACTAACCCATTTCCTTGTGGATAATAATTAGCAGAATATTTAAGTTTAAAGCCTCTTTGAAGAGAAAATTCTGTCATAGCATTGCCCGAAAAGTAAGATGCATTATCAAACATTAAGGCAGAAGCTAAACCAAACCTCATGATGATAAATTGGTCTATAAATTAGATAATGTTCTGAGAGTTTTCTACCTTGAGTGGAACTTCTTCAACACATTTCGTGAAGTAATCAGTGGCTATAAGGATATATTTATGCTGCTTAGAAGAATAAGCAACAAGCTCACCTATTATATCTAATCCCCATTGTTCAAACGATTGATCAATGTTGACTGGTTGTAACGGAAATATTGGTTTCTTCTATCTTCCTGTAGTTGTCTAACATATCTTACATTTCCTTACATAACTATGTGCATCTTTCAATAGGGTTAGCTAGTAATAGCCTACACGTAGGATTTTATGTGCTATAGCATCTCCTGCAAAGTGTTCACTAGCTGGTCCATCGTGAAGTTCCTGCAATACTTTCTCTGGTTCAGATTTCTCGAGACATCTAGGCAAAATAGAATCATAATTCATTCTAAACAACACATTGTTGACCATTTGATACTGTTTAGCTTTCAACCTCAACGCTCTTTTTATTGTTTAATTCAAATGTGGAGGTGCATATCCATTTTTTAAATAGAATATTATTTCAGTACATGTTTGTGGGGTCGTTAATATGCCATGATTATTGTCACTTGTGAACGTTTATTCCACTCATTTCTACCATTCTTCATCATGTTATTTATTATTAATTTATATATTAAATCCATTTTATGATGATTTATGCTCTTACCTTATTTATTTTCTCCTTTATTTTCTTATAAATTGATTATATGCATTATTTTACAATGATAGTTCTATAAGTTGGTTGTAACCTTTATTTACCCATTTTTAGCCTCCAAAGTACACTTCCAGATTGAAGATTTGATTTTTAAATCAGCCAACTCAGAAATTCGCTAGTTTAAGGAGTGACAGTTTTGCGGTTAATATTCTGAGCAAATGAAGACGAATTTGGAAAATCCATAACATGGGTTTTGTCCAGAACGGGCCCAATTATCTTTCCAAAGAACAGTTTGCCCAAATTTGGCCTGTACAGGGAGAAACACAGGGTTCTTTGAGCACGATTTTCTCAGATTTGCAGTTGCGGCCGTCCTCCAAATCTTAGCTGCAAAGCCAAATTCGCCTTGTTCTTGTTGATCAATTGGTTAGAAGAAAACCAATTTTGTAAAAGAGATCATGTTGTACTTATCTTTATTGTAACTACTCTCTGATCTGTCTTTATTTAAATCAGAACAGAGATCAGAGAGGGAAAATGGGGAATGATGGAAGAATGATAGAGAAATGATGGACAACGATGGTGGATTATTCATGATAGGATAGGGATTGTTGCATGCTGTAGCTTTTGCTGTTGTAATGATTCCACAATTGGCTGATTAATAAATGAATTGGGAGTTGCTGTTCACTCTTCTCATTCTGAAGTGACCTCGCAGCATCCACTGGCGGCTAAGGGCCCAGCCTCTGGTGGAGTACGTTGCTGCCTCTACTGTATAGTATATTCCTTTGTCTTATGCGTG
>APFE030885263.1:83838-136394 GCA_000404065.3 Pinus taeda
AAAGAAGTAGGGGGTTGTAGCTCCCTTCTAGGAGAGACTGGAAAAGAGAGAGTTGTAGCTCTCTGCAGGTTGCAGCCTGCGTACTGGTAAAGGACTGCACCAGTACAAGACCATGTAAAAGGAGTTTCTAATTTGAAAGAAGATAGAGACATATTGCAGCAGGTGGTTTTCACCCACATTGGGTTTCCACCTTATATCTGGTGTTCTTTGATGTGACTGTCTAATTTTCTTGTTCATGCTCATTATTTATGGTATTGGTATGCAAAAATAATTCAAAGTATAAATAAGAAAGATTTGGTAAAAGAATTAGATAATACTGATTCACCCCCCCTCTCAGTATCATTGTCAACAATAATGACGTTTCCCATATGCTCCAAAGCCGTTGTTGTGCCTAATTAATCATTTAAATATCAGTTAAACATTAATTCAGATCCTTCTACAAATTGATTGCTTATAGCTAAATTTAAATAGTCAATTGAGCCCAATTACACCTATAAATACTCCTTAGATCCAATCTTTACCACTCTTCACTTCCATCCATAAACCAAAAGCACATTTGTCACTTTGTGTGTATTTTCGCCACTGTCATCCATTTTTTATTAAATCAGTTTCTGAATTTCTCCTGCAGTAGGATGCCTCCTAAAGCAAAAATACAAAAGACTACTGAAGAAGGGAATCCCATTCACAGTTTCACCTCTTCAGATCATATGCCCCTTATCGATTCCCTTTTCTAGATCAACGACTGTGAATGTGAATTCGATTTTTATGAATTACATTCATGGTTAAAACTGAAATATGTTCATAAAGAGGATCCCATTTGCTTCTAGGAGAGACTTCTGCCATTCCTAAAACCCATCACTTCCCTAATTTAATCTCTTGGTGTCAGGCCAGGTATGATCCTGTGCAAAGAACAATGATGACTCAGGATGGAAAAATCTTGATCACCCTTACTACTCAGAGCATAAACCAAATGTTAATGATACCTCCATATGACTCCTTTAGCCATTTCTCACATGCAGCTCTCATGGACCTTTACAATAAACTTACCTTCCCACAGAGAGCCCTTATCTTTGAACTTTTCCTACTAGAAGATGTCGAATTACCAAAGAGAAATCCACCATATTCATCTTTCATGTTCCCTGAAGCTACTAGACATATTATCTCTCCACTATCATACCTCCTAGGCTATGAAAATGACCAATCTGTTGATGAATCTATCCTTGGATTCTTTTCCATTTTTAGAAAAGAATACCAATTTGCCTTCATGTATAATTATAGCCACTTTCTGGTTGATAGTATACATGAACAATTTATGAATTTGACCACACAAGGAGTTTTTAGGTACAGTTCAGTCATAATACATTTAATTTTGTTTCAACACGAAGATTTATTTCCCATTCAATTGAATAGACAAGATGAGCAGGGAGTAAATCAATCAGTGATTCACTAGACAGAGTTAGTAAGAGTAGGATCATCCAAATTTACATTCTCTTAGTTCATTGATTCTTTTATACATCCAGTTCTTCAACTACTCAATAGCCAGGTAAAGACTAGAATTGGAGAAGAAACTAAAAAGACATTGCACCTATCAGAGCAGGCCAAGACTAGTGATTGGTACCTATACCAGAATTACATTGAGATTAGGATATATGGCAGTGAGTTGGCTCCATACAAACTGCCTAAATATGTGCCAATGAGAATATTCTCACTGGAATACATCAGACACATGATAAATATGGATGAAGTCCATTTTGTCTTAAGCAAGAAGAAATCACAGTTTAAACTCAAAGCCAAGGTAGGGAATTTCATTTGTAACATTAGGTCTGTAGGTACATAAGTAGGCAGATTACTAAATATCATGAACCTCCAGCCAAGCTTCACTTGGTCTTATGATCCTTTTGGGATCATTTCAGCTCTAAGTGATCCGAATTTATACAGGAACACAATAAAGTATAGAAATAAACATAAATACAGAGATGCAGTGGAAATAATACTTCTTTTCATTAATGTAAAATACTGAAATATGCTTACAAACAAAAATGGAAATAAACAAGCTAGGGCAATGGTAGCTTATCTTTGAGAAGAGATGTGGTAGCTACGTGCCTCTGAACTGTGTTACAATGAGGCTCAAATGCCTATTTATTGTTGAGAAACAATGGAAAACTGTCAACATCCAAAAACCTAACCCTAGAAGATGAAACGCCAAACTATGGGTGTTGGGTTGTGTTATATTCTTTCCATGACTAACCCACATAGTTAACTGGGGGTTAGAGGGGGGGAGGTCACAGGGGGTTTGAGGGGTACCCGTAACCCCACTTTATGGGGTTCAGGGTAGCATCCCGAAAAATTATGGTTTTGGACCCTATGTTAGGATGGGTAGACCCACCTATGGTTTTGTGCATGATTTTCACACATGTTTTTTGACGTGATGGTTTTCGGTCCATGGTATTGGATGCAATGGTCTTTTGGTCCATGGTATTGGATGCTTTGGCATGTATAAATATGTATTATAACATTGAAAGAAACATAATGAAAAATCAAGTAGGTAGTCCTGGTTTTGGGATCCAGGGGAAATATCTATGTATATGTGTTTTATGTGTTATGCTCTCGCATTATTTATTTTCTGTGTTTTAGAATTCATATGCAGGTAATTTATGTATAGGGTTAAAACCTACATTTGGTATCAGAGTTGTTTTGGCTTAGGGGATGCCTTTTTTGTTGAGGGGTTTCGCTCGGGCCTGTGGTAGACCCTGTTCTGTGGGAGATCTGTGAGATCGATTATGGTGGTGAAAGAAGATGGCGAGCAGTGGAAGCATAGAGATCGAGAAATTTAATGGTCAGAGTTTTGAGTTATGGAAAATCAAGTTGGAGGATCTGTTGGTAGATAAAGATCAGTGGATCACGGTAGATCTGGGTACTAAACCAGTGGGAGTGTTCAATGAAGAAGAAGTTGGATCAGAAGGCAGAAAGCACAATATGATTGTGTGTCTCAGATTGAGTATTGCTGAATGTATCCGGGGAAGCTACGACGAAGGCTTTGTGGGACAAGTTAGGGACTTTGTACCAATCTAAGTCTCTAGTGAATAAACTGTTCCTACGGAAAAAGCTGTATAACCTGAGGATGAAAGATGGTGACTTGGTGACAAAGCATCTGAATGCATTTAATACTGTGGTAAGTCAGTTAGGATCTGTTGATATTAAAATTTTAGATGAAGATAAGTGCATCAGTTTGTTGTGTTCTCTACCAGATTCGTGGGATTGTCTGGTTATTGAAATAGGTAGCAATGCAACTACCCTGCAGTTTGATGAAATAGTCTCAGCCTTGCTAATGGAGGAGATGAGACGGAAAAATATGGAGAGCCAGAATGGTGATGCCTTGTCTGTACGAGGAGGGTCCCAGAACAGAACAAAAATAAGTCATTGAGTGGGAGATCCAAATCTAGAGGGAGATCTAAATCTCTAGGAAAACCTGTAAAGATGGTGTGCTGGAAATGCATAAAGGAAGGGAACTTCAAAAGGGAATGTAAATATAAAGATCCTGATAAAGGAAAGGGATATGATGATTCTCCTTCTGTAGAGGCAAAAACCACCTCAGATGAAGGTGGCGATGTGTACTTGGCTTCTTCAAGTACACATGTAGATCATGAGGCATGGTTGATTAACTCAGGTGCATCCTTTCACTTCACTTTGGTGAGCTCCAGTATTGCAGCAATAATGCTGCAACTCGTAGGGCTCCCTTCTTTACTTTTATCAACCCGGTAATTCGTAACAAACTTGGAAGCGACGATGTTGTATGCACAAGTACTAGCTCTTACTATAGGTTGTCACTTAATCAGCTGGCACAAGTTCGCTAGGAGCTTAAGCCAACTTCTATGAGTTCTTAGAAGAATCTTTTACTGTGATGGAAGAGAGCTAATTCTATAGGGGCTATTCTACTTGCAAAAAGAGAAGGAAAACTGTACTGAAAAACAAACCCTAGCAAACCCTAATTTTGCATGAAAAGAGATAGAAACTACTGAAATGGGTACCATTAACTTCTGAAAAGGTAAATTGCATTTATTCATGCTACTTTTAAAGAGAGATGGAAAGAAATCATCTTTTTTTACTTTTGGGGTATTTTTATGTGGGATTATTATGCTTATGGTTTGACTGATTGTGACTGTGCAGAGGTTTGGTGGCAAAGGAGGATGTAGTTGGCTTTTGTTGAAGATGAGGAAAGTGTGGGGAGGTCCTAAGAAGTCCCTCGTACCCTTCTGGAGACTTCCATTGCAATCGGACTTCAAAAAATTGCTCGTATGAACTTCTACAAGAGGCTGCAGGGGATCTACAGGAAGTTCTACAGGAGGTTCTACAGGAGGAGGCCGAAAGTGGTTTTTGGAGGATTGAAGGTGGAAAAATGGTGCGAAAAGGGAAATGAAGGCTGGATGAAGGTTTTGGAGGGTCTAGGACTCTAACAGTGAAGATCAAGAATGAAAGAGAGGGTTAGATTTGTTCAAAGGGGAAGAAAGCAACTTTATGGAAAAATACAGAAATTAAGGCAGGTTGGCAAAATGAGGTGAATGAGTGGGGAAATCTATGAGAGATGAACTGGTGCAGGTTGTGCTATGGAGGAATGATAAGCTGGAGTGTTCTATAAGTGAGGTGCACACTTATTTCCCAAAACTAACCTAAGCAAAAAGTGAAAAAAATAGAGTTTGTCTATTTTGACCTAAAATCTGACCTAAAAACATAGTACTATTGAACAAAACTTTATGAACAGAAAGTTATGTGAGAAAGCCAGGATAAATGAACATGAAATGGTCTAAGCATGTGGATCCAAGCAAATATCAACTTCTCCAACTCAAAACATCACACTAGCAATTGCATGAAAGGAAAAAACTGTGTTTTTGGTGGCTACAGTAGTGCCTTGACCTCAACTCATGGTCCCAAGGAGGGAGAAAGAAGATCAAGACCTACTAGTAGCCTTTTTGGATCTTTCTTTGTTACTATAGCAAACTACTTAAGCAACTTGAAGCAAGAACAACTAATTTAACCATAAAAAACAACCTATTTTACCAAAGCAAGATTTAACCTACACAATAGAAATCAGCTTATGAATGCAAGAAAAAACATATAAATACACAAAGGAGGTGCTGAGAAGCTTGGGTTGGGCCCTAACCCAAGAGCTTCAACCCTCTAGAAAAGATCAGTGCTGGTTCAAAGCTGGATTCATTTTCATTGATAAAAAAATAATAGTTACATCACAAAATTGTCTGCAAAAAGAGCTCGAAAGTGAGCTGAGTATAAAACTGTATGCAAAAAGAGCTCGAAAGTGCAAAAATAGATTATCAAATGGCTAACCTACTGAGGCTTGAAGCCTTCTTATTTATACAAGTGAGGACTCCAAACAGTCCTCCTAAACTCAAGGAACTCAACTGCCTAAAATTGGAGATAACAACAACCCTACTTGAGTTGCTCAGCTGCCCCTTGGAATCATTGATGTGGTGGCATTTGTACTCTGAGCTGCTAATGGAGAACTCAAGGAAGGGGTCATTAATGCAAGAGACACCCCTCCTATAAGTCCTCAGCCCTTTTTCCTCGAATTTGTCTATCAATCTGCTCATAAATGCCTGGTTCTTATCCAAAATCTGTCCAAAAATCTACAATAAACACTCATTATACTGTGGCAAAGTGACTATCCCCATTCACTCAATTGACATAAATATATTCAGAAACATGCACAAAACTATTGCGAATGGTGGATTAAACGAAAATAATAGGCAAAATGAGCCCATATAGTTACCCATTTCTGGGGCTAATTATCACCCCCCTGTTGAATGGGTTGCTCATCCTCTGAGCAACTAATCCAATTCTTCATCTTTGATAGCTTTAACAGCTTTCCTCACGTCCCAAGCCTCTGATGTTATATCCTCTTCATTGTCATGACAACCTGTTTTTTTATCCACTTCCTCCCAATGCTTCTATTATTCCTCCTCTTTAACCCCTTCCAATAGTCCTAGCAGTAGTGGAGGACTGAACTTAAGGCCAATCCAATTGGCTTTCAAGGTTTGCATTGATTGTTTATATAGGGGCACTCTCATCATAGCCTCCATCATTCTGGTTGGGGAATGATATTTCCTGATCTTTAGGCTATGTGACAAGGTATTCCACCTTCTCATGCATGCATGAAGATAGTTATTGCCAAATAGTCTCTCCATATCTTCAAAATGAGTGATAGCTTGTGCTTGTCTGTCAACATAATCCAGGAAGACTTGCGGATTGTCTGCAAGGTGTTGATGGGAATAAATGAGATCTAAGGAGTTTTCTGGTTCTGCCCTTATCATGAGGAGTTCACTTAGCTCCTTCATCATGATCCTTTGAATTTCCACGGCCCTTTTATCTTCATGGTTCAACCAAGAAGCCATAGCCATGAGCTATAGGTCTCCTAGTGCAACATTCAGATTCCACAAGTTCATGTTTGGTAGTGCCATATTATGGAGGCAAAATTATGCTAATTTGGCTCTATCCTCGGCTAAACTATTATCACATAAATGCATAAGCTGCTCATAATTCTGGAATGGGATTGTTCGCCTCTAGGCCAATGTTTTGATCTGGAATTGGAGCCATTGGTCTTTGAGATATAGTGCATAGGATCTAGCTGGTTGTCTACACTGCAAGGCCTCCATTGCCCAGCTGGCCATGCAGGCCATCTGGGCTTCCTTTTTCTGCAACTACTGTCTCAAAATCAGCACTTCAGTTGCTGCCTGAGATTCCTTTTCTTGCTGCTGTCTCATCAGCATTTCATTATCGGACTGTGGCTCTTCCTCTTGCTGCTATTTCTCTGCTGCTTCCTTATCTACTAGGGGACCTTCCTATTGTTGTTGTCCTTCAAAAATTGGTGACTTGTCTCCCCCTCGAGTTTCTCTTTCCTGCAACTGCTTTTTCAACAGTTCATTTTCTTCCTGTAGTTGGGCTCTTCTAATGCTCTTTGTGTGTCTTACCATGCCCAACTCCCTTCTCAACTCTCCCAACTAGTTTTCCATGTGCTCTATATCTTCAACTCCTTTAGATTTAGAAATTTGCATCTAGGTGTGGGTTCTGACCCTTTCTTGTTCTAGTTCAAAGAAAAGAGGCACAACAAATTTCTGTGGGATGATCTTCCCACCTTCTAGCAGATTGTATTATGAGCCTAAATTAGGCTGAGCGCTTGGTTCAAGTATCTCTTTGGCCTTGCCTTCCTCTTGTGACTGTTCTGCTACCTTCTCTTCTAATTTTTCAGTTTCTTTCAGCTTGGCTAGTGTTTCCTGTAGAGAGGTTTGAGCTTCCTGTAGGATTGCTTTAGATTCCATCACTTTGATTCTTTCCTTCCAGGTGGAGGTTTTGGGACTCCCTTTCTCGTAGGTGATAGAGATCTTAGAGGGAGATTCCTCCTTCTTTAGAAAAAAATTTCGGTGAAATCACATAAAATTTCTTTTGTCGACGCGTTTCGAACCAACCAGTGTGGTTCATCGTCAGGGAGATTCCTCCTTCTTCTTAGCAGGTACATATTCAAGGATAATGGGTTGTTTGGATGGTGGTTGGGGCTTGCCCACCTTAATCCTGGTGCTTCTCCTACCTTTGAAATACATGGATGTTTCTCTTTTTCTTTTTCCCTTTTGTTTTGCTGGAGTGCTCAATGCAGCAAGCACAGTTGTTGCTTCCTTTACCAATGTTTTAGGGGATGTTTCTTTCTACTGCTCTTTTCCTTCATCTTCTACAGTCTTTTCTGTGTTTGCTATTTTTGCTTATGTCTCTGCTATCTCTAGTAGTGTCTTCTCATTTTCTTGCTGGGTCCCTACCTCTCCTGTGGTAGTCTTTTTCTGGGTTTTCTTGGACTTTATTTTCTCAACTTCTGTTCTTTTCTTCTTCTCTTTTTTTGAGGCTGTTTTCTTTTCTTCCTTAGGTACAATAGTGGATTTGTCGAGTTCCTCCTCTTCTTTCTGCTTCTCCTCTATTTGAATATTTTGTGTCTCCTCATGAGTTTCCTTCTCAATTTCCTCTTTCTCTTCCTCCTCCTCACTGCCAGCTGGGCTAATGTCCTTAGTAAAAGTTTTGATATCGTCTCCCCTAGACATATTCCTGAAAATTTCCCAAGCTATGGGGATGGTGTATGTGTGTAGGGAATCTTCCACCAATAATTTAATGAGGCCATGGTGGGCCAGCTGGTTTGGGACCCTTGCATTCAACTTGGTGCCACATTATATCAAGGACTATAGGAGGAAATATGGGAGACTGAGTTTCCTAACTACAGGTAGGTCCATCCTGTGGGGTCGTTAATATGCCATGATTATTGTCCCTTGTGAACGTTTATTCCACCCATTTCCACCATTCTTCATCATGTTATTTATTATAATTTATCATTTAAATCCATTTTATAAATGATTTATGGTCTCATGGATGAATATTATTTATTCTCCTTTATTTCTAATAAATTGATTATTATGCATTATTTTACCATTGATAGTTCTAATAAGTTGGTTGTAACCTTATTTACCATTTTTAGCCTCCAAAGCAACTTCCAGATTGAAGATTTGATTTTTAAATCAGCCAACTCAGAAATTCGCTGGTTTAAGGAGTGATAGTTTTGCGGTTAAGATTCTGAGCAAATGAAGACGAATTTGGAAAATCCGGAACATGGGTTTTGTCTAGAACGGGCCCAATTATCTTCATAAAGAACCGTTTGCCCAACTTCGACCTGTACAGGGAGAAACGCAGGGTTCTTTGAGCACGATTTTCTGAGATTTGCTGTTGCGGCCGCCCTCCAAATCTTAGCTTAGCTGCAAAGCCAAATACGCCTTGTTCTCGTTGATCAAATGGTTAGAGGCAAACTAATTTTGTAATAGGAATTATGTTGTACTTATCCTTATTGTAACTTCTCTCTGATCTCTCTCTATTTAAATGAAAACAGAGATCAGAGAGGGGGATGATGATTTGAGTGAGACGTGATGACGGATTTGGGGAATGAGAAATGTTGGACAACAATGGTGGATTATTCATGCTGTAATTCTTAAGCTTTGCTATTGTAATGATTCCACAATTGGCTGATTAATAAATGATTTGGAAGTGCTGTTTCATTCTTCTCATTCTGAAGTGACCCCGCAGCATCCGTTGGCGGCTAAGGGCCCAGCCTCTGGCGGAGTATGCTGCTGCTACTGTATAGTATATTCCTTTGTCTTATGCGTGGTTTTCTTATCTTTATTGTTTAGTAATCTGATGCATGAATGCTATGTTATCATTAATTCATTAATGTTTCTTTCTGAAATCCTTGTGGCGATTCTGCATTATATTATTAAATCTTTTCCAGAATTGATTGCATGGTATCAGTCTGAATCGGGTATTTCTGTTACAGAGCTTTTGTATTGAACATTACCATCATGAGATTTATTTGAAGTTATGATTATTGGAATCCAGAAATAATGTTTTATTTGGAAACATAGTCATCATCTCAGATTACTATCTTAGTGTGTTGGATGTATATATGATTGACGTTCCTGTTTTATAATGAACTGTTGTTCCATAATTCATTTGTAAATATCTTCTTGTAAAGTCAAGATCATTGGAATTGGTTTTGCTGATTGTTATTTGATTGCGGAATGAGAGTGTTGAACTCGCGAGATTTAGTTTCTTTCTTGCTGTTTCATTTTACTGCTGTCCATTTCATTTCATGCTGCTTTTTGTCATTTCCTTTTTACTTGCATTCATTGGTTTGGTGTGGGAGGAGGATCAAGGCTGTCGTGAGACACAGCAGACGCTATTATGCTCCCAGATCCATGATCCATACTCTAATTCCTTTTGCATCAATTTCTAGAGGAAAGAGTTATTGCTACTATATCCTCGATTGATGATTGATTGAATGAATGATTTTAGTTTAGAACATCTTCGTTTCTTGCTGTTCCAATTAGATTTTGTTTCAAGCATTTATTTACTTGTGGGTTTTAAGCACTATACTGCAAAACATTGCTCTTAAGTAAATAGCCGCCTCAGACAGAGTACACTCTTGAAATAAAAAGTCGTCCCTGGGTTGATAATTAATGTGAGGTAATTAGGTGTTAAAAAGACCCTTTTTATCGCTCCACAATGTTGATTCAGTGTCTTTAAGGCTTACCTCATAGATTTGTACCTCATCACCTGAATGTTGTGATTCTGACATATTCGATGCTCCTGCCAACATCCTATAAAAACCTTGACCTTTCACAATGTTTGCTAGTTTAATTTCAATGTTATATTCTTACAAAGTTGTAACCCAATTCGCCTTTTTTTCACCCACATCCCTTTTTACTAGAAGATTACTTACTGTTGGGAATGGTATGATCACCTTGGTGTGGGTTTTGAGAATAAAAGGTTTGAAATGTTTTATTGATTTGAAAACAACGTAATTTTTTTTTTCAACATATGAGTAATTGAATTCAACTCCCTGTAAATTAGAGCTAAAGAAATAAATCGAGGCTTCGATATGGCTACGTATGATTTCTCAGAAGCGAAAGTGTACAAAGTAAAATGATTGAAAAAATTCGGTGTTGCTAAAGATAGGGCGTTTATGATTGCTTGTTTTATCAAGTTAAAAGCTTCATGTTCCAACTGACCCCATTTAAACACAAAATTTTTCTTTATCATGGCTTGAAGGGGTAATACAATTCTTGAGAAGTCGGGGACAAATCGTTTGACAAAATTTATTTGACCAAGGAAAGATTGCGTCAATTTTTTGTTATGGGGCAAAGGTATTTCAAAAATTTCTTTAATCCTGTCAAGGTTAATATGAATCCCTGTTTTGGACACAATAAATCCAAGGAGTTTTCCTTCACTTAGCGTGAAGAAAGACTTCTTGGGGTTAAGGGAAATCCCATACTTTCGACAACATTCAAAGATTTGTTTTAGATCTCTCAGATGATTACTACATTTTTTGGAATATATAGTTATATCATCTAAGTAGATTACCACTGACTGTTTACTAAACCCTTGAAGGCAATGTCCATGGCTCTTTGGAAAGTGTCACCAGCATTAATTAGTCTAAATGGCATCTTTTGATAGGCGTAATTTACCCATTTTGTTTTGAATGTGGTTTTCAGTTAATCATCTAAATGGACCAAGATTTGATTGTAACTTGAGAAACCATCTATAAAGTACATTAGCTCTGAGCCTGCAACTGATTGCAATATCTATTCCATAGGAGGCAACGGAAAATTGTCCTTTTGGAAAGCTTTATTGAGATTGCAAAAGTCTATACAAATCCGAATATCACCATTTTTCTTTTTGACTGGGACGAGATTGGAGAACCACCTAGTAGTTTATTTAGCTTAGATTTAATCTGGCTTTCTAAATTGGGATGAATTTTCCTCAATTTCTGCTCAACATCTTTTTCATCAGAGGTCATAGGAATAGTATGTTGAATACTAGAAGTGTCATAGGTTTTAAGATCATCGTAATTCCAAGCAAAGACATTCTTATATTGTTTCAGAAAACATATAAAAGATCATTTTTCTTCTGATGGGAGTCTAAGACCTAGATTGATGTTTTGTTGTTTCGTGTCAATTCCAAGATTGATTAATTCATACCTCAGAGTTGAATTCTGAATTTCTGAATTAGTATATCGTTTGAATCTATCTTTGAGGTCATATAAGTCTTCCAATTTAACTATAGATTTTGGTATAACGTTGTTGTTGGTTTGTTGCTTCAGTTGGTTTTCATGCTGGTCTTCATCAACTATCTGGTCCTCATAAGTGCCTTCTGAAGTGAGGAAGCTTATGATATCAAAATCCTTGTTAAAGACTCTCTAATTGGCGATATTATCAGGAACAAATGGCCTAAAAATTAATTCAATGGGGAATCGATCTGGGTCGTAATCTTTTGGTGGAATAAGCATGGAAGCTACATTAGCTAAGAGATGGGCACTAGCATTTTGGAGCCTTGATATTGAAGAAATATTAAACACTGTAAAATGTGAGGTCAAGTCTTGAACTAACAATTGATAGTGGTTCAAATCTCTTGATAGACAATGTATAGTATTTCTTACTTGTCTAACGATAATTGCAGAATCTCCAAATACTTGGAGGTATTTGATATTAAGACTAGTTGCTTTGTACAAACCTTGAATCAAAGCTTCATATTCATCAATATTGTTTGTACAATCAAATTCAAATCTACATGCTAGCATAGTCTTTTCCCCTTCTGGGCTAACTAATATGCATCCTGCCCTTATTCCATCATTGGATCTAGATCCATCAAAAAATAATTTCCAAAATAAAGGTTTATCTACAAAATTCACACATTTAGAGGTGTCTGTTTGGGAATAATTTTCGATTTGAGATACAACAGAGTTTTCTAAGAAAGGTGAACTATGAGCATTGAAATTCCCTAGGAATGACTCAACAAAATAATTTTTGAATATATTATTGCTATATGCTACTAGCTCATTTTCTCCTTCTAGTTCTGTCATTATATATTTTTTATGTTTCTCTCAATCAACCCTTATCTGATTTGGTTTGCCATTATTAGGAAGCCATATGTGAGACCAGTCAATTGCGAAGTAACCATGGAGCTTTTCTGACCAGTCCCTATTGAGGATTAAGCCATAAAATTCAGGAATGTTAGCTACAAGTATATCAATGACTTGACAAACTTTTGGGTTTGATGAAAGTCTAATGGTTACTTGATTAAGTTCTCCGATAACTTCGAATTGAGACAAATTTAATTGTACTATTCGTATTGCATATTTCTAAGGTTGGACATTTAACATAGTGCAGACTGTTCTAGGAAAAATGTTAGATGAAGCACTAGAATCAACTAAACAATTGTGAAAATTTTTATTAAAGACTTCAAAAGTAAGAAGAAATGGCAGAGGATGAGATTTAGATCTTCCACAAATTAGAGCGATGTTGGTTGGATCAATTTTGTTTGAAGAAATACTGTGGGGTCTTCCCATTTCCTGAGCGGCTTGTGATATTATTGCGGCAGGAAGCAAGGTAGTGGGAATTGCTTTGAGTTCTTTCAAAAGTAGCTTCTACTGTTGTTTTAATTTACTAAGCTCATGAAAGGTGATGTTTGCACTAGTTTTCTTCATATCCTCAATAATATTGCATTCCATTTCGTCAGAAATTATCAGAGTTTTGGATGAAGGTGAAGAATCTAATTGGGTAGGGTTTGTTTGAGTATATTTTCGTGAAGATTTCTTACCTACAAATTTATCTCTGGGAGGTGGCATTGAAGTTTTCTGTTTTGAACTTGATTGAGGTGGATCAAGCTGATTTCTACTTCTAGTGGCAACGAGTAGTGCTTCCTGATCCTCTTATTTGGAAGGACAAAATCCCACATTCCTTGTAATTCTGCTATTTCTTCATCGTCAGTTTATTATTCACTTAAGGCTTCTTCCTCACCTCCATCCGATTTAGCATTTAACATAACATTTGGAGTTTTAGGATCGGTTGGGGCATTCCTTTTATATGTTGGAAGAAGATTCTGCTACTTGTTTTTTTATGTCAACCATTTCGTTAGACATGCTCTTGAGGACTTTTTGTAACCATTTCAGATCAAAAGGATCCTTTTGTGGTTTTTTCCTAGAATCATCTCTAAAGGTTACTTTCTTGTATTTTCTTTCATCTAATGCATTTTTCTTTTCTACGACGAAGATACGTTTTTCAAGAGTTATTGCTTCTTTCATATTTTCTACCAATGTTGGTTTGGAAGCTCTATCAACAAAGATGGTTGTGTTTGAAGGTAGAGTAGAAATGTACCATTCATTTTAGACCTCCTCAGTAGGCTTAGACGTTGTAGGTATTTTATTCAAGAACTTATTGAAACGTGAGTTGAATTCCTTAATGGGTTCTTTTGGTTTGGCTTTCAGATTGGAGAGGTCATTTATTAAAGTTGTTGTAGACCTATCATCTCCAAATTTAGTTAAAATTTCTCTTCAAAAGCATCCCAGCTATTAATAGAGCCTGATCATAACGAAAAGTACCATGATCCTGCTACTCCTTGTAGAGTATATGGGAATAATATTACCACTGCGTCTTCTTCTGCTACTCCATTCAAATTAATGGACAACATGAAATTATTTATATGTTCTTTAGCTAACAGGCCATTATCAAAGTTATATTTAGGTAAGCATTTTTCTGGATGTGCTGGCAATTGGGTCAAAGGTCCAGCGATTCTAACAACTCCTGGGTTGGTCTATGGCCTTGGTTAAGGTTGATTTTGTGCCACTGTTGGAATCTTAATAGAAGAGAGTGAAGCAGTGGTTGAAGGTGATTGGGTAGAGGATGGTGCAGCTCCTATAGCTATGTGAACCACGATCTGGAGTTGGGAAGTGGGTGTGTGACCTTAGAATGATATGGATGGAATGGATGATGATGATGAAAGAACCTCATTGTGAGATTCTAATGGTGTCTTCTTATCCCTTTTATGACTTGGTAGAGGGAATTCAACTGGTGGGATTCCATGTTTTTCACTCTGTTCTCTAGTTAGCGGTTATGATGTTAAATATTGAGAAGTGACACTGCCTTGGGATAAATCACACTCTTCTTGAGACATTGAAATCCCCTGCAATTTGTGGAACAAATATTATACTTCAGGGGGTTCAGAAGAAGAACTGTCTAGCTTGTTTAGGATTTTGGCAGTGAGCTCTATATTTTTCTTTTAAGCTTTTTGCTTGGGAATAGGAGATTTGGAATGCGAACGGGAAGTTGGAGGTGATGGTGAGGGAGTTTTACTCTTAGAATGGACTATAGATTTAGATTTACTTTCTATTCATAGTCAGGCCCTCCTTCTAGCACCAAATATGTTGAAGGCTAAAAAATCATTGCCTCAACAATGGGGATAACCACTCGGTCTGGACCTTAGGATAGCTCCTTTTCTATTTGGAATAGTGGTTCTCACTGGGGATGATGGGACCAATTTCCCAATCTATTTTTTATGCTTGTGCTAATGGGATGATGTTTTGGAGTAATACTTAACCTCAAACTAATCTAATCTAACTAATAATTACGTGCAGTTTTTCCGAATCAAAAATATTTATCTAACTACAATTATCCCGGGAGTAACATGAAATATGCTATCTAAAATGATATCTGAAAATAATTGATAATAAAGATCATTCAATCACGATAAGAAGTGAATCTATTTAACAATGATCATTTCATATAAAAATTTAGCCGAAACGATATGAGAGATATATCACATAAAAATCATTCATATATTTAGCATAAATTATACATCATCATCATACAACAATGCAATAATGGAAGTCTAAAATTCAAACTTTCATACATAACAACCTGCCTCAATTTAAGAAAAATTAAAACAAAAATAGAAATGTGCATGATGTCTAATTCTGCATTCGATCTTTCAGATCACAAATATTTAGCATGGTATTGAGTGTAGGTTGGCCGAATTTGGCTTTCATTTGTCCTGTAAACACGACATTGATGAGCGTTGGCACCATTTTCTTATTTTCTGAAGACTTCTCAGATGCCTTTCCAGAAGCAGTTTTCTATTTTTCCTTAGAGTCATCATCTATGCTTACACTAGGAGTGGGCTCCCTTATTGGTTCAATTAAGAATTGGTCCAATGGGACCTTTGATAGCCTCTTTTCTCTATAGCTATAAAATGTCTTAGGACCCTCTCGATCAAAAAGTATCTATGCCATATGTTCACTTCTCTGAAGGTATTCTTCTGTAAGAAAACATCATCAAATGGGTCCTTCTCATGGCTAAATATTTTTACTTTGACCATAGTGATAAAATCTTTGACAATACCGAATGGATCATATTTTCTTCTGGGGAACTTACATAGTCGTAGAGACAACATATTATCTACTTCCCTCAATGCATGTCCAAGGTCATGTAATGCAAACATTCCACATGATACAGGAAATTGAGGCCAAATGGCCTTCTTTGACTCCTTCAATGTTTTTCTCATCCCTCCTTCATTGCATGTCTGATAGGCTATCTCTTTAGCCATTAATTTATCTGGGACATAGAAATGGAGAACATGGGGAGAGGTGATGCTGCAAAACACTCTGACATATGTAAATGTCTCTTCCCCAAACAATGGAGTTACTGGGAGGATGTCTATCTCAGCTTCTTGGGAGAATTTGGGGGCATCTCGATTATAGATTTGTTTATGGATGGGAAGCATAACCCTGTGACAAATCTTGAAAAAATGTGGTTCAAAATTGGATTCCCACATATCTTTTTGGTAGATGTGAATAGGAAGTGGACCTTGAGTAGTCGACTTCCACCCCATAAGACGGAATTTAGAACCAAAACAAATAGCGTCCATAACATAAGAACACATGAAAAATAGAGGGTAAACCCTCGAAGCAATACTCCTTTTCCTTATATACTCTATAATTGCTTTAGCTACATTATCAGACAGGATTTGTGCCCAATCTATTATTGTTGCACTAACGACTGCATCTATTAAGGGCAACCACTCTAAGGAGAATTTGTTATTGTTGGGTTTGTTGAATAGTGTACAGAGCATAGCCACAGAAAAACAGAAATGGGAACAAACAAATGCTGTGGCGTACATATCATTTTTGTCTTTCTTGATTCTTTCTTCATTTTTTGTCCAATTATTTGTGTAGTCCACCGGGTCTTCATTTTGTTTGATGAATTTCTCAACAAATTTCCTGTTGTAGATAACTTGTGGCTTCGGCAGGTGGTACATAACCCTTAGATTATCTGCAACAAAAGATCCCATAACTTCCTAGCCTCCTATTTTGAATTTTCTGTCAAATATATCAGCATCGTCAATAATCCATTTAACCATGTTAGTACAAGGGATTATTTTCAATCGCGTGGCTATTCAGTGCAAAAATGAGCACATGAGTTCATTTATGGAAGCATTAGAGGAATCACACCCATCAATTGTAATCATTGTCGCAAGAATCCTTGGTTGTTCTTTCTCCAGTAACTGATACATAGCCTCCCATGTAGACCTCCCTGCTTCCTTATTACATGTAGTATCTGTGAACAAAGGAGTCAATTCTGACTTCTCGGAGGAAACTGCTTTCCATTTCTTCAACATTGCTTTTAGTTCCCTGTTCTGTGGCTTTTTCCTAAAAGTTTCACAAAGAACAATTTATCGGATGAAAATTATTATGAACATAGGAATGAATCGATGAAGAAAATCAATAAAGGTGATAAAGGTGTTTTATTTGAAATCACGTAAGAAGATATCAAATCACTCTAAATGGCCTTTCACACAGAAATGGAGTTACTTCTTCATAAATTCCCACTAATGATCTATTATCCTTTAACTTGGATTTCCATAAATATTCAAATCGTAAATCGAGAAACAATCTCCTAGGGTGGTGAGCTTTCAAACTACGATAATAGCGATTTTGGGATTTGCAAAGCAATATCACAGATCGCTATATCGCATAATTTATTTTCATTTAACTTACCAATTTTTTGATTTTTTGCGAGATGCGAGATGTAAGAAACAAACGTCATTACTTATTAGGCCTCTTTTTTAACGAACAATGGACCTCCACATGTGTTGATGGAAAGATTACAAAATGGGTTCAAGACAAGATCATGTTTCACAATATCGACATATAATAGTTTGAGGCTTGTGTCATATGATTGAAATACGATGCGAGAAATCTATTATACCATTGCAATTTTGGAGATCGCAATCTCGCAGATCGCAATACTTTGGGGTAGCTTTTTAAGACAAGTATTTTATAAACAATGATGTTGCGATGCGAGACTTTTATCTTTTTAAAGAAGCTTTAAGGAATTTCTAACATTATGACCGCTTTTGAATATAGATTTACTTTTTTGATTGTTTCATCGTAGATCGTGGTGGGTTAGAAAGGTATCGTTTGTGATGCATTTAATGCTGGATACGAAAAAGTAACATTTTAATGGTTTTAGAGGATTTGTTTGATATCTTGATTTATTCTGAAGTGAAAGAAGTACCTACATGCTAGGATTGATTTTGTTGGGTATATGCATTTTCTGAAAGGGTCCCCATTTATTAAAGTAATATTTTACTACTAACATTAATAAATGGGGGGTTGTTAACAAGCACAACAACACCATATTTGTCTTTCTTCAAAATAATTTTCATGCCATTAGAGTTGAATATCTTCCTTGGTTTCCCTGGGATACCCCTTAATTCAATTCCCTTTCCTTTCAAGAAAACTTTTAAGAAGCATTCTTGAAAATTAAAAGCTATCATCCATAAAGGTTATAACCATTGGACTCCTAGTACAATCTCATCACCTCCCATCAAAATGGAAAGAATTGAAGTATTTAATACATAATCACCCATGGTTAGATTGATATTGTGGAACTTTATAGAGAAATTTATAGTTCCTGCATTTGTAACCATCACTTGACACTCTGGTGCTGGATATAGAAAGAAATTCAATTCATTGGTTATCTTACAATGAATAAAATTATGGGTACTACCTGAATCAATCAACATTATTACCTTTTTCTTCTTGATATATCCTTCTACCTTAAGAGTTTGAGGAGTATTAACTCCCGCTAATGAATTACAATATATGTTCGGATTCATTTCTTCTTTTTCCAAAGTTAGCTCTTGGTGTATATCCTCTTCTTTCGATGTTTCTTGATCCTTTTCTTGCTCCTCTTCAAAATCTATGGAAAATAATTTCTTCTTGGCACACTTATGACCTTTAGTGTATTTTTCTATCACAACTGTAACAAAGCCCTTTTTCTCCTTTTTCCTCTAGTTTTTATGGTTTAAACCTTGTAGGTTGTGGGAGGCTAGGAGAAGAAACAATTCCGTGTTTATAATTATGAGTTGTAGACTTCCTTATTTCCGTAATTTTGTTTTCAACATTTTTTCCCACCCTGAATGTTGTTTCCAACAAAGTAGTTAACTAAAGGTGAACCTCTTGTTGGATTTAAATCAAAATATTGCTCCATCTATAGTATCCATGTTACTGCATCCTTTCCATCAAATTTCCTCATATCAATCTTTGGAAAGTGGTTGATATTAAACACAAATTTAGAGTCTCTAAAATCATGATCAACATTCCTTTTTTTTCTCATCATGAGTTTCATGGAATACCTTATCGCCATTAAGAATCATTTATTGTGGCAACTTTATCAAACCTTCCATGTTTGCTTTTAAACCATTCATATCGCCTTTTATTTCTACTTTTAAACCATCCATGTCACCTTATATTTATTCTCTTAAAACATCCATGTCACCTTTAAATTCATCCATGTGCCCTTTTAGTTCATCTTTGGTTTCTCATTGTGAGAGTGAAATTTGTTCCACTTGGTCCCTTAATTTTGATATATCATGTTGGAATTATTCCTCTTCATGCATCATAATAGAGCTTTCTGAGGGCTTAATGGGTGTAGAATTATTTTTTTGGGGAGCCATTTTAGAACCAAATACTGATATTTATGCTTCAGTATTCCCTTGGAATCACTTCAAGCTAATTTTTCAAACAAAAATTATGCAACTAAAAAAAACTACACACATTGTTCTTGCTTTTAGGATCTCAATCTTGAAATGGTTTTGTATCTATAATTTTGGCTCCACAGGTTCTGAAATTTCATCATCTGGTGTCTCCCTGAGTCTTCTTTCCAACTCCACAAGTTGGAACAAGATTGGATTTCTCAAGCTAAAATTATGCCCAATATCCCATTATGACTTGGTTATGGACTCATTCAATACAGTGAACTTGTACAACATTCCACATGTCACTGTTTCAACATTCGACCCTAAAAATGATATTAAAAAACTAAATTATATGGACTTTCAGTCACTTTTTATGAAATTCAAATTTGATTCTCATAGAGAAAATTGTGACGATTTTTCCTAGGTTTCTTGTTTGAGACTGAATTATAGAGCATGCAAAACATGAATTATTTAGACCATATATCAGAAAATATAGCAAACCAAGATCTTAAAATTTTATGCAAAGTTCACCATTATGTTTTATCCACTTGGTCAAAATTTCAACTTTTGAAGCATCGTACAAAAACATTTATAGCAAAAATTCCAAGATGACATGTTTGAAGTAGAAAAACCCTAGGATCCAAAATTTTGATACCAAATGTTACGCAACCAGATCAAAAAAATAGAAGAAACGATAAAACAATGACTTTAAATTATCCTCTTGGAAACCTCATTTAAATCATATAAATAAAAAATTCTCGGATGATACAAATGACAAGACCTCGGTATATAGAGGAGTCTAAGGGGTCACAATACAACCAAAGACTACATAACAATAATAATGTAAGGGCGCAACAATATCAATAATGGGATTCTATAGTGCACAATAATAAAAATATGGGGGCTACATGGGCACAATAATAACAATAACAGGGCTACATTAGCAATAATAATAAGGAGGCTACACTAGTATTATGGGGACCTAGCATAGAGCCTTTTTTATGCAAGAAACATGGAAGGCATTATGAATTTTACACCCATATGAAAGATCTAGCTCGTGGGCGACCTCCCCAACTCATCTCAAAATCATGTATGGCATGCAGAACCTAGGCTTCAGTTTCTGTCCCCCCTCTATTTTGAGTGATGACTGCCTATATGGTTGTACACGAGGGTACACCATGTCCCCCACTTCAAAGCTATGCTCTATCTTGTGCCTATATACATATACTTTTTGTTGGTTCTGAGCCATTTGCAAGTTGTCTTTAAGGACCCATAGAATCTCCTAGCTCTCCTAAAGCCAATATTTAGCTAAAGGGGTTAGGCTATCTCCAAATATTTAGTTTGCAAATGTTGGAGCATCATATCCATATAGTGATTTGAAGGGTGTCATTCCAATATACAAGAAGAAAGTGGTGTTAACAGTGTTCCCCCATATGCAATAACTTTACCCATGCATTCTATTTGTTGGATGTATCATTTCTAAGATATCCCTCTAGCCATTTGTTAACTATCTCGGTTTGTCCATCAATTTTTTAATAGTAGCTAGCATTTGGTGTTATCTATGTATCCACAAATCTAAATAATTGCAAGAAGAAGTATCTGATAAATCTATTGTCCCTATCCCTCACAATGGTCTTAGACAACCCATGTAGTCATAAGATATCTCTTAAGAAGAACAACAACACCTATACTATTGAATATTTTTAAGGTATTGAAAACAAGTTTGCAAACTTTGTAAGCCTGTCCATCAATACATATATGCAGTCTTTCCCCGGTACCTGAGGTATCCCAATGATGAAATCCATAGAAATTATCTCCATTATTTATTAGAGATGAGGAGTGGTTGTAGAAATTCCACAATATAAGTATGTTAGGATTTGTTCAATTGGTAGATGTTGCATTCCTTCACAAACCTCATCACATCCATCTTGAGGCTCTTCCAAGTGAATCTCTCTCCTATTTTCCTGTAGGTATTCAAGTAATATGAGTGTCCTAATAGGGGTGAGTCATTAGTTGCTTGCATGATTTTCTCCTTGGGTTGTGATTCGGGTACCAAATAGATATAGTTCTCATAGTAGATGATGTCATCTGTGACCCTGTATCTATCGTATTAGATCAATCCTTACATAATATCATAATAATATCTTTTTTTCTTAGTATTCTACGAGCATGAGTGACTTCTAATCCTGGGTAACTTCCATTGAGTGATAGACTAGATGGTATCCTAAAAAAGGTATCTTCTACAAAATTATTTTTTCCATTAACATACTCAATTTCAAAATCATAGTCCTATAGATTGTTGATCCATTTATGCCGTCTCTCAGTCAACTCCTTATATTCCATGAATATTATCAATACTTTATGATCCATCTTCACTTTAAACATATTCACCACTAAATATTGCCTGAATTTGGCTTGTACATGCATAATGGAAAAAATCTCTTTGTTATTAATAAAATAATGCCACTAATAATCCTTGATTTTGTGGCTCTCTAACACTATGGAGTGGTGATCCTAAATAAAAAATACTCCTATTCTAGTCCTCGAAGTGTCACACTCTAGCACAAATGACTAGGTGAAATCTGATAGCTGTAGCACAGGGTAGGAACTCATCACCTGCTTCATCATTCCAAAGGTTGTCTAACAATCATCGGACCAAATGAAGGCCCCCATTTTAGTGATGTTTGTGAAAGGTGTCATCAACAATGAATACCCCTTAACAAACTTCTTGTAGTATGCGCAGAATCCTAAGAAGTTCTTTAATTCAATTACATTATTTGGGGTGGGCCACTCAATGATTTCCATGATCATCTCCTAGTGGACCTAAATGCCAAAAATCCTAATCACATGTCCCAATTAGAGCATCTCTTTCATGCCAAACTCACACTTGGAATATTTTGAATAGATTTCATACTCCACAATACCTCATCTAAGTGTATGAGATGGTCCTCCCAAGTCTTGTTGTAGACAAGTATGTTGTTAAAGAAAACTAGAAAGTACTTCCACAAATTTTTGTTGAACACATGGTTCATGTAGGAATGAAAAGTTGTGGGGCCATTGGTCAGCCCAAATTGAACAACTAGAAACTTGTAGTTCCCATAATGGCACATGAAAGAAGTCTTCGAGATGTCCTACTCTCGAACTCATATTTTATGCACAAGGGTTTCAGTGGGGTAGCAATACCATACCACATGCATTCATATTGGGGGATATATATTGAGGAAAAAATGACATAACAAATTGAGCATATAATAGGGGGTAAATGGTTTTTACATTGGTAGGTATAAAAAATGAAGCTCAAGGTTATTGAAAAAATATATAGGGGTATAAAAAATGTTAATCAAAAAATGGATACCTACAATATCTAGTGAAAGTAGGGGATTCTTAAATTGGGAAGGTGTATTGGGTCCATATTGGTATGGGGTTAAATAATGTGATTTTTAAAGGTATTTTCCAATATGTAGTCAAATTATGGGTATTGTTTAGTATGCCATGAATGTCTGTGATATGTTGCAGGTTCATTAAGTGAAGCCACCATGATTTTATTGTTGCCCAAATGAATATCTATCTTTGAAAAATATTTGGCTCCCCTCAGCTCAGCCATCAACTCATTTATTCTGGCAATGGGATACTAGTTTTTTATTGTCTTCTTGTTAAAAGCTTGGTAGTTAATACACATATGCAAGGTGTCACCCTTATTTTTAGCCATCACTAGTCAATGAGCGAAGAGGCTAGAACAAGGGTGAATATGGACCAACCTTAACAAATCCTTAATGGATTTCTCAATCTCATCTTTATAAACCTTGGGATTTCGATAAGGGATGGTTATGATAGTCTGCACTCCCTCCAACTTTATGACATGTGGAAAACCTTCGTCTGGTGGTGTACCTAGCGAAATGTTAGGGAAAACGTTTTGGTGTTTGTAGAGTAATACATGAATTTCATTTGGATGTCATTGAGGCTAATCTAATTTTTTGTTATCTATAGTGAAGCACTCGAATACCAACTCAATTTCACAACATTTAAAAATTGCTCCCATATTGTTAGATGATACTACCTTTTGTGGGTACTTATGCATGTCCTTTAATGCCACCTTCTTGCCATCTACCAAGTCAATGAATTCCATCTCCATTTTCCTCTATTTGGTAGTATATGTCCCATTGTAACAGAGCCACTGAACTCATAGCACCACATTTATGTTGGGAACATCCACCATGAAGAAATCATTTGACACTGTGTAATTCCCCATATTTAGCTTCAAATTTCAGGTGTATCTAGTGAAATGTATTTGATGGTCAGCAGTATGGCCTCTGTGAAGCCATCAAACTCCTCTTTTGGAAACTCTGTCGAATAAATCATGACTGCATCTATGAATTTATGGGAAGCCCCACCATTAATTAATATTTTCACCTTATTCCCTCTTAGTCTGATGACTCTAAAAGTATGACACCTATGGAATCCTGACATGGATGCAATAACATGTGATTTTCCTCCAGTTTGTGGTGTATCATTCCCAACTATCTAGTATCCTTGTCCCTGTGTCTACTCTAGTTCTAACTCCTCATCATCATCTACATTTTCACTCTCTAATTACACCTTAATATAATGGGCCTTTCCTATTTATTCATTTCCTACACATTTTTTCCCTTGTGCCCAAGGATCTTCATAGCTAAAACATGGGTTCTTCTTCTTCAAATCCTTTTGGGTCTCCTCATCCACTCCTTGTGAGAATATTTCACCTATTTTCTATTCTTGTGAGAGGAAGGCTTAGGAGAGAATATGCTCTTAGGAACAACATCATGCATGTCCCTAGGTCTCTTGGCTACATCTCATGAAGTGGTAGAATGAAACGCTTAACCCAACCATGTAGAGGATTGGATAACCCCTCCACTAAAAGCATCATCACTAGTGACTCAAATATGTCCATGACTAACTGTTAGTCTCTAAAACTATAATATGTATGCCTATGGACTTCCTATCTACTTGAGTTGAGAGAGATCTCTTAAATGAATATCCTAATGCTTCTTGTTCAAGTGCTTGATGAGTCTCTGTGTGAAATTAGGGTATGAAGTGATTCTGTCATGACCCATGGTTTGTAACCCATGATACGACCACTCATGGGCTTCCCCATCCAAATGAAATGTAGCCAACTTAATGGCATCCACCTAAGGCATCTAATGTATATGACAATAGATGTCCAAATTTTGGAACCATGATCTAGCTAAGCACTTTAATGACCCATCAAAACACAGAATAGACACCTTCCCTCATGTATTTTGGAGATCATTTCTCTCCCTCATTGTCTTCTTCACACCCTTGGGTTTGTTCTTCATCTAAATTTTTCAAAAGTATCTCAACCTCATGATAGCTTGGAAGTATGACCCCAACTTCCTATACTCCACCATATAATCCACAAAGGTAATTTCCTAGTCATTATGATCCACATGTTTAGTTGCTATCTCTTTGAGAAATTATGGCATGGTGGGTTTGGATGTCTTACTATATATGTGGGGTTGGTTCTATATTTTTGTTCGTGCATGGATAACGTCTCCACTATTGGGGCCCTCACTGTTATTAGGATCATTATTATCTTTCTACCCCAATGGAGTTCTAATGGAATCCACCTTGCTTCTTAACTTTATCATCAAATCTACCATCTCCTTTTGGCCTTTAGCAAAGTCATTTAGGACTCTAAGAAAGTTGTTAATCTCTTGATTCTATTTGTCTCCAATAACTACTTTAGCATTCTTAAGTGGTTCTTCAACCTCTATTTTTGCTTTAGGAGTTTCCTCTTCCTCTGAAATTGGAGTTGGTTCCCTAACCTTTTAGTTATTTTTATAAGTGGCGTATAAATGTTATTTACAACTCATAAATTTTGGTTACAAAATTCCCATTAAACCTCACAATTTTCCAAGAAACTATAAGATGTTGTCTTAGGAATATCTTGAAATCCAACGAAATATTTTTAGTTTGTTTGATTTGGTTCACTGTGACATTTTAACAAATAATTGGCACATGAAATGTTGTATGTGTTAATTAATATATTTATCCCGAAAAATAGGTACACAATGGAAAATATACTTTATAAAAGGCTCCTCAACAACAATAAATAATGAAAGAAAACTCACAAATTATAATGCCATTGATACACATTTATGACAACATGTAGAACCACTGTCTTTTATTGAAAAAACCCTTATTTGTATAACAAAGGTTTAATAATAATAAGGCACTTTATTAAATATATATTAGAGTTAGTAAATCTTGGAAATGGTATGTATGAACCTAAAATGAAACCCATGGTAACTCCACTTGCAACTAATGATGAAGAGGAGCATATTCAACCTCCAATAGTGGTTTCCCTCGAACTCTTAAGAAAATGAGGACCACAATCTATCGTTCGGTTCTCATGGTCTATCTAGAAGAGGTTCCCAACTTGAAATTCAGAGCCAAAAATTAATGATACTCAACCCCTCTCAAATTATCTAGCTTGTCCAACAATGGTGGCTAAACTTGGCCCTTTCACATTGATAGATCTCAACTCCCCAACACAGAGATTCCCCTACAAAAATCTCACCCTAGAATGGAATAATTGTATGCCAAAGTTGCAAAGATTCTCAACTAACTAGAAGAAAAGGAACTCAACCTCTCATTATGAAGCGTGACCCCAGTATAGATTATAAAAACCGACCAAGACTTTGGTGAAGAAATCGATCCCTTTAGCATGTCAAACTCGACCCATAGTAAAGTTTAGGATTTGGATTTCGACCCATAAGAGGATACCCAATTTAGATCATAAGAATATGAATTATCTTTGGCCCTGAATCTTTAGCAAAATCCTCCTATAAATAGATAGATACAAAAATCAATATTAGAGGATAAAATCAACTGATAACATTGTTACCTCTATCCCCCTACTTAAATCTTCTTCTCCAATGAAGCACAATAGTCAAATGTAAGTTACTCCACTCTGCAACTAGCTAGGGTGTATGGTCTCAACATTGAAACTAGCAATCCACAAGTCAAGTTTCCAAAATTCAAATTCAAATGAAAAAATATATAATGAGGATAGGCTCCTCATCTTCCTCTTTTAATAGTTCATTTTCCACATTTACCACCTTTTTACTCGTTTATTTTGATAAAGTCACTTCAATGGTTTTTTAACTTTATAAATTAAAAGTAATTGTTCATTAGCTTAGGACTATCCCCCTTTTTACCACTTTAGCTATTGTAAATCCTCCTTGTGCATCCTAAGTGGTTGGGGACATTACAACATCATTTTCCACTTGTTGTTTGTTACATTATTGAATTTCCTACCCATATTCTTACAACAGTGATATATATTTAAGGTTGCTAACAATTTCCTTTACCTCTATATCACCAGTAGACATTTTAAACATTTATAACTCATTAAATATAACATGTTTCTTCCAACAACTTTATTTTTAAATGGATCCCAAAGATGGTACCCAAGCTCACCATCCACATATCCCAAAATTTCACCTCATGGATTTATAATCTAATTTAGTTCTATTCTCTTTGGGAATACGCATTAAATTCCTCAAATCCAAAAAATTTCAAGTGAGAAAAATGCCACCATCCAAGGCAATAGTATGTGATAAATTTATGATGTAACAGGATATCCTTTTTGCTTCTACCCAAAAAACAAATTCCAGTCCTAAGATGAACAACATACTCCTCATATTCTCCATAATAGTATGATCCATTATTTCTATAGTACAATTCTATTGAGTGGTACTGGGGACATTATTTTCGTGCTTTATGCCTAACCTATTGTAGTGTCCCTTGAATGCATTTGAGCAATATTCACCACGATTATCTATCCTTAAACACTTCAATAGTTTGCTAGTCTCTCTTTCAATAGCAACATGAAATTTTTGAAATATATCAAACACCTCACCATTGTTTTTAATGGAATATGCCCAATCCTTTTTATATGCATCATCTATGAATGTGACAAAATATGAGGCTCCTCCTAAAGACTTAATATTGAATGACGCACACACATCATAATATATGAATTTTAGTATACTTGTTTTCTTTTCATGGCAACTTCTCATAGGTGAAACTGTTTCATGTCTACCATATATGCAATGTTCACAACGGCTGAGTTCATGGGATTTCATTCCTAGAAGAATATTTTTTTCAACACAAATTTTAAGGCCTCTTTCACTCATGTGACCCAATCACTTATGCCATCAATCGATTTAGTTTCTTCTTTTTCCAAAAACACGACATTTGATATTTCTTTATTTTCCCTTAATGTATACAAGGATCCTATCTTGAGTCCTTTAGCCATAACCAATGCTCCTTTAATAACTTTTCATGTTCCTTTGCCAAAGAATAGATAATATCCTTCATTATCTAACTTATTAGTGGAAATAAAATTCATTCCAAGCTCTGGCACATGCCTAACCTATTTCAAAAATAAATTGGAAACATATTTTGTCTTTACTATTACATCTCCTACTACTTTAATACCATAAATACTTTTATTTCCCAATCAAACCTTACCCAAATTACTAGATTTATAAGAAATATTTTTTTCTCTAATTTGTGTAGCATTATAGGAAGCTTCAGAATCTAAAATCCAACCATTATCATGATTATATGTTAGAAACTAGATCATTACTAAGAGGTGGGGTAAATCAATAGTGATAGAAACTATATTACTTTTTAAAAATGGTTTGTTGGATTACCAAATGGCCACACACATGAATAATATTAATAAATAATGTAAAATCAACATAAAATCAACACATTCATGCACAATAAGACAAGTATTTCTAGTGGAAACCCTGAAGGGGAGAAAAATCACCTTGATGTTTTTGCGTTGCTCTAAATCTTCATTAATCATATCTTGTTTTACATCAATTTATCTAGCCTACAATAGCAAGGAGGAACCACCCCTGTGAATAGTATTGTTGGCATCCACCAGCTACGAAGTCTCTACTCACACGACTCTACAAGCCAACACTTGTTGAAAAAACCACTCACAACAAGCCTCGCCTAGCTACCACTAGAATATTCTCCACCATAGATGGAGATAGAAGTCCTAAAATAATGTTTAACTAGCTACCACCAGCAAGGACCCACCACCTTTATCAAACTCTCAAAGCCACACTTTCATTCATTTTTAAACTAGGCTCCAGGCTCAACAAAACAACAATATCTACAACACAACCATGATAGATCAACAATAAAAATATCCATATCAATTCCTCACTCTCTAACACTTTATCTTTCGTCACTTCTTCTCTTCTCTAAACATTGTAATATGCATAACAAAATTAGGGACCTACAAAGCAAAATATGATATACGATATGCATATATAGCCACCATGAAATTATCTCAATCCATCCAACTAATAATTACAATGAAAATAAAATCAATATATAGCATGTTTTGTGATGAAATTCACCCTCTACATCTTTTCATCAAATATGATCTCATGTTCTTGCATACAACACTCTAAAATAGTTATGCAATTATGTGTGAGTAGATACAATTATCTATTTTATCCCTCCATGCCCTTTCAATGGCATATTATCACACACTCAAAAAGAACCAACCAAATAATCTCATAACATCCTCAAATTTATAATTTTCTAAGATGGTTACATTAGTAATGCTATAGGTCATGGCACACTCAACAACTCTGTTCATACACTTGAATTGGTTCACATTCATTTCCTAGTCTTGATCTTGCCACTAAATTCAATTAATGAAGAGATTCTTCACTTGAACCATCTTTTAGAAGTTAGTTACCATTTTCCAAACCTTTTAATCAAAAATCATCAGCAAGACGATCATAAAAACCAATTAAACTCTTGAGATGCAAGAGGAATGTAGAGAATTGCTAGTTTAGACCACAACCACAGGGACTGAACTAGAAAAAATTAGCTGAAAGGACTACAACCACACACATGATACTAGCAGATCTCGACTAAATACTTACAACCACACCCACGACACTCTCTCCTAGAAGTTGGGGCAAATGATGGGGAAAACTCAACTTCTTTCAACTCAGACTTTTAATTGTATCTATTTATCAAAGGAATTTATTGGCTATGAAACTGCACTGAGAAACCAACTTGACCAAACTATAGGTTCAAGCTAGCCCTTAGACCAGAGGGTGTTCCCTCAAGTGTTACGCAACTTTTCTTAACGTTGTTCATTGTCACTAGACAATAGCCTATGAAGCACGATGACAAGATCTATGATTTCTATAGGTGGTTATTGATGAGTATCCAATCTCTTCTCAGAAATAAATCCCTCTCTTGGAGAGTCCAAATCAAAGTCCCAACGTAGAACTTTGACATAATAACATAAAATTTATAGAATTTGGTAGAGGAATAAAAGAAAATATATGATAATTAAATATTCATACTAAATACTTAATCAACTAGATATAGTAGATGTGTGTAGAATAATTATATAGCCAAACAAATATACGTTCAAGAGATGACAAAAGGAAACAATTAAATGATGTAGAGAAGTTGTTTTAAATAGATAGTTTAATTATCTAGTCTCCATAATGATGATAACTTTGCAGTGGGTTCTCAAGGAGGTTGATACACAAACCTAGCCTTTCCCAAGCTCCTATGTTACCTTGAAAATATGCAAAAATATATTATGAAATCACAAGGAAAACATACATGAGAAACAAATGTTTCCATGAAACTAAAGCCAAAATATTTCAATTAAAAATTATGTAATTAAAGCCTTTACAAAAATGGCATGGTTTTGGCATCAAAAGGAAACCCTTTTACATTGAAATTGAAACAATATATAGAACATTACACCCAACTGACTGTGTCTATATTTTTGGAATAAAAATCTTAACAATTAAAATAAAAAGAATCTTTGAAAAATTGTCTAAAATCTAGAGTTGTTCGAAAGTCTTATGCCTCCAAATCTAGTAATTGGCTCACCAATTCTAGGAATTAGCTCACTAATTGTTAATTGATTTCCTTTATTCTTAAAACTGGTTACCCATTTTTTGCACAAATATGCCTTAATCTTCTGCCTATTGATCTTTTGCCTCAGAATATGGAGGTTGTTGAATTTTTTCCTTAAAACTTAGTTAATATGCCCATAATCGCGTTGACTGATCTCTTTTTATAGAATTGATTAATCCATTGTACTTTTATAAAATCCTTTAATAATTAAATTATCTTAATTATCCTTCAGGTGCTTAAGCATTGTTGAGAAATTTGAAAATGACTTGGAAATCATTAATTCTTTGTCACTCTTTTATTTTCAAAAATATAAATCTCAAATTTTTTGGGATTAAGATATTTTGATAAAAATATTTCCCAAAAACCTATAAATTCATATTTCCATATTTCCATAAAAGTAACTCTTGCCTATGGTTTTGAAAAATCACGTCTTAAATATAAAATCATGTGTTGTTTTGACTCGTAAAACTGTTCCTTTTCTCGCAAATTTCATAAATCAAATCTTGAAATATTTTTTTAAATAATCTTTTCTTCGTAAAACCATCCATGGTTTGGAAAACCATGTCTTGTAATACTTCTCCATTGTAGAATTTATTTGTTTATGAATTTCATAAAATACATTTACAATAATTTACCCAAATCATCCATTTTTTTTATATTTATTTTTTCCCACTTCTGGTATACTTATGAATAAATGAAGCTTCATAAATAATTCCCATTTATCTATGAAAACCATCAAGTGTTTTTCTTCCCATGGTTTTACCTCTGTAAAATTATTCCACGGGGAGGAAATATTTCTTTATAACATTGGAAACTCTATGATTTATTTCAATTGTTGACCTAGCCTCCTCTTCCCTAAATCTTTCACCCATAAGAAATTATCCAATTTTTCTGTTCATGTGAATTTTTCTCTTTATAATTCATTTCCTCCTTATAGCATAAAATATTTATTTGTCTATTGTGTAAAATTTTATTTTTACCTCTATAAAAATATTCCACATGGAGAAAATATTTCTTTATAACACTGGAAACTCTATGATTTATTTCAATTGTTGACCTAGCCTCCTCTTCCCTAAATCTTTCAGTCATAAGCTCATTGGAAACTAAAATATTTCCCTCCATTATTGCTTTTGATGCAAACTTTATAATCTCTCATGGTCCATTTATAAATTCAAATCTATATGCTAAGTGGGATGTCAACAGTATTGTCGGGGTGTTAGGGGGGGGGGGGGGGGGGGGTGCGCAATGCATGAAATAAGAAGACGTGTAAAAGGCAATAAAAATGAAACAACTTTTGCAAGGGCAGGGGAATAGGTTAAAGGTTGGATAGGAAGCTCCTAAAAGACCATAGGTTTATTGTTTCACACACCTCAAGGTTATGTATATAATGGTATTTTAATGTGTGAAATGTGGGGTGGGGACATATGTTTAAATTAACATAAATAATATTTTAATAATACATGGATTATGAAATAAAGGGGATAAATAATAAGATAAAAAGTAAAGTAAAACATAATTATTTTTACGTGTGATTATAGTAATCATGGATAATGGATGAATACTAAAAATAATAGCAGGGCATAGTAAAATTATATAAGAAAAACAATGGGATATGATAATAAGGGTGAAAATCGAATGGAGTGACGAGAATAAAAAAATATAAGATTTGGGAATAGGTCGAAAGGGACCAAGGAATTTATATAAAAAATTAAGGCTAGATATGGATATGGGATATTTGTCAATTTTGACTCATGGAGGACATGAATTTTTGGGAATATTAATTAATGGAAGGCTTTAGGTGACGGAAACTTGACAAGAATTTCTATATATAGCCAAGAAATCACTTAACAAATTTTGAATTTTTTTTGTAACTTTTAAAGGTGTCAGAAAAGTTTACAACATAGGCTACTAGGGACTTCTCCACCCATGGGATGCAAAGATTCTATAAACCAACTACCTTGTATTTGTTGGGCATGGAGTCCATCCATAATTAAAATAATTATATGCACCCTCAAACCTATAATCTATGGCCTGAAATATGTAAGTTGCCAAGTAAAACCAAACTATCAGTTGTTGCAAGTAAAATTAAGTATAACAATGCTTAATCCATTGGGTTAGTGAAGTTAATAGTAAAAGATATTTTGCTTCACGTCTCCTACAACTTATTTCAATTCAAGCAAACCAAACTACATACTGTAATTGGAAACCAAACTCAAACAGCTACTGAAAATAAAACCCATTTACAAACTGCACACCAAAATTGAATGATCTACTATGCACTGAAACTCAATGATATATTTATTCAATCCCACACACCTCTATCTCAATGAGCTAAAAATATGTATTGTTAGATGTAGTCAAATTTCCATTGTAACCACGTGGGAAGCCGATTAACTAGAAGATCACTCTGCATGGAGTTGAAGATACAAAATATAATTACAATATGAAATACAAACTCCATAGGTAACCAATACTTACAAGTGAAATTTGAAGACTTCATCCTCTATAGACATATGATATTTCTGATCACGATTGAGGGGAAGAAAGATATACTGTTGAATGAAACCATCATTGAGCCTTAAACAAACATAATAATGAATGCAACTAAAATCACAAACCATTGGAATTGGTAACTTAGTGGAATCATCATATAGACAAAGTGGAGTTACTAGGTGAAAGAAATGCAACCAATATTAACTGCGTACTCATTGTTCACTAGTAAGGAATACATCTAGTATTGATCATTATCTGGGGAAATCTTTCTTCATTACATCGCTCCCCGGCAACAATGCCAAATGTTGTATCTGTTTCTCGAAAGTAGTTCTTGGATGCGAAACTATGCCAAAAAACTAGCTCGACCAAAATTTAGGTTCAAGCTAGCCATTGAACTAGAGGGGGTCCCTCAAGTGTTATGAGGATTTTTTTAACATTGTTCACTATCACTGGAAAATAGCCTATGAAGTGCAACAACTAGATCTATGATTTGTATAGGTGATTGTTGATGAGTATCCAATCTCTGCTCAGGAATAAATCCCTCTCTTTCAGAGGCTTTATCGAAGTTCCAACATCTAGATTCGACAGAATAACATATATTTTAACGAATTTGGTAGAGGAATAGAAGAGAATATATAATAATTAAACATTCATACTAAATACTTAATCAACTAGATTAGTAGATGCATGCATAATAATTCTACAAACAAGCAAATATGCTTTCAAGAGATGGCATAAGGAAACAATTAAATGATGCAAGGGAGCTTTTTTAAATAGATTATTCAATAAAATAGTCTCCATAATGATGATAACTTTGCCATGGGTGTTCAAGGAGGTTGATACTCAAATGTAGCCTTGCCCTAGCACCTACGTTACCTTGAACATATGCATAAATAGATTATGAAATCACAAGGAAAATATACATGAGGAACAAATTATGTCATGAAACTAAATATAGAATACTTCAATTAAAATTTCTACAATAAAATTCTTTATAAAAATAAGAGGGTTTTGGCATCAAAATCCAACCCTTTTACATTAATATTGAAACAATATATAGAGCATTACAACCAACTGACCATGTCTAGATTTTTGAAATAAGAATATGAACAATACACTAAAATAAAAAGAATCTCTGAAAAACTGCAGGAAATCTAGAGTTGATTGAAATTCTTATTCCTCCAAATATGGGAATTGGCTGACTAATTGCTCATTGATTTCCTTTATTCTTAAAATTGGTTGCCCACTTTTTGTCTCAAATCTACCTTAATCTTCTGCCCGTCGATCTTTTACCTCAAATTTTGGAGGTCGTTGAAGTTGCTCCCTAAAACTCAGTTAATATGCCCATAATATGGTTGACTCGTCTCTTTGTATAGAATTGATTAATCCCTTGTTATTTTATAAAATCCTTTGATAGTTCAATTATCTTAATTATCGTTATGTCCTTAACCATTCTTGAGAAATTTGAAAATGATTTGGAAATCATTGATTTTTTGTCACTCTTTAATTTTGAATAATATAAATCTTAAATTTTTGGGAATAAGATAATTTGATAAAAATAATTACCAAAAATGCAAAATCATATTTCCATAAAAATCATTCCTGCTTGTGGTTTTGAAAAACCATCTTTAATATAGAGCCATATCTTGTTTTGACTTATAAAATTGTTCCTTTCCTCATGATTTTCATAAATCAAATCCATAAATATTTCCTTAAATAATCTTTTCTTTCTAAATCCATCCATGGATTTGAAAACTATCTATTGTAATACTTCTCCTTTGTAGCATTTATTTTTTTTATGAATTTCATAAAATAAATTTACAATAACTTACCCAAATCATGCACTCCTTTCATATTTATTTTTACCCACTTGTTTTATACTTATGAATAAGTGAAACTCCATAAATAATTCTCATTATTCTTTGAAAACCATCTATTGTTTTTCTTTCCATGGTTTTGAAAACCATGTTTCCAACCATGTTTGGTAAATAATGAAAAATATCTTTTCATATCCCCCTTTTAACACCGGTAAAAATTTTGGACAAGAAATTATCTAATTTTTTTTGTTCACGTGCATTTTCCTCTTTATAATTGTTTTCCTACTTATAGCATGAAACATTTATTTGTCTGTTATGTAAAATTATATTTTTAACTCCGTAAAATTATTCCATGGGGAGTAAATAATTCTTTATAACATTGGAAACTCTATGATTTGTATTGAAATGTATTTCTAGAACATGTATCCTCATTTTACCTGCAGGAAAATATATTTTAATTGTTAACCTAACCTCCTCTTCTGTCAATATTTCACCCATAAGATCATTCCAAAAAAATTGGACTATAAAAGTCTTCTCTCCATTATCGCCTTTGATGCAGACTTTATAATTTCCCATACTCCATTTATAAATTCAAATACATATCGTAAGTGGTATGTCAACAGCGTTGTGGGGGGATAGTATGTGGTAAATGGTTTAGGAGTGGGGGTTCATAATAAATGAAATAGGAACACATGTAAAAGGCAGTAAAAATGAAACAACTTTGTGGAGGGGGGTACGTTAAAGGTTGGATAGGCAACCCTCCACAAACCATAGATTTATTTCTTCACACATCTCAAGGTTATGTATATAATGGTATTTTAAGGTGTGAAATGCAGGGTGGGGACATTGGATTGAATGAACATAAATAATATTTAAATAATACGTGGAGTATGGAACAATGACTATAAATAAAGAAGATGAAGAGTAAAGTACAAGATCATAATTTTTACGTGTGATTATGGTAAACATGGAGAATGGATGAATAATAGAATTAATAGTAGGGTATAGTAAAATATATATAAGAAAAAATATGGGGTGTGATAATAAGGGTGAAAAGCAAATGGAATGACGGACATAAAAATATTATTTTTGAAAGAAATATAAGATTTGGGAATAGGTAGAAAGGGACCAAGGAATTTAGATAAAAATCAAGGCTAGATATGGTTTTGGGATATTTTTCAACTTTGACTCATAAAGGACATGATTTTTTGGAAGATCAATTAAGTGAAGGATTCAGGTGATGGTAACTTGACGAGGATTTATATATATAGCCAAGAAATCACTTAGTAGATTTCGAAATATTTTTGTAACTTCTAAAGGTGTCAGAAAATGTTACAACACTACCAAACTACTTGATAAACTTCTCCCAAACTGCTTGATAAACTTCTCCAACATCTGTAGGACTTATCCAACCTTGAAAATTCTCAGAAAAACTTTGAAACCTATTATTAATCTCATAAAAGACATAGAATTCATGAGTATATGAGAAAACTCATGAATGCAAGAGTTGTATCTAGTGGCATCAACCATGTAGCTCAGCTTCAAAAGTGTGGTTGATACATCATGAAAACTTCTACAACACCTCTGCGACAACAAGGCATTTATAAACATGGCAATACCTCCAAGCATGTGTAATATCTATATGCAAGTATCAGGTCATGACCTCCATATATTAGGTAAACTTTAGTAGTGAACATGAGACAACATGGTAGCTATCATCAAACACTTTAACACCATGACAAACTTATGAAAAGTCATGACAACCTTTTGAATATAGTGACAACATGAAATACATAGAAAATGCAGTATTAGAAACATATGAGTCATGAAATGATTAGGCGACATCAATGGAAACACAAACATAACAACATTAGAAGAATAAAGACATGCATATTCATAAGAAACAATTATTAATACCTCACCTTTTGATGCAACAATAGTGGTTTCATCATTGTCATTGTGGGTCACCTTTTGCTCCCTTTTCCCCTTTGGCTCTTTCTTCCATATCCAACCATTCCTCTTGATGTGACCACATTTTCGTTAATAATGGAAAATTATTCTTCCTTTCCTAAACTTTGATCTACCTCTAGATTTTGAATTCCCTCACCCATCACGCTCAATTTTCATTCCACAATCATATAAGGCTAGAGCTTCTCCTCCCTTATTTTCTAAAATTACTTTGTGCCACAAATTCTTATTCATTAAACTACTGCTAACAATATCAAACTTCAAGGTCCTTGCAAGTGTTGAAGTGTTGATATCTACTATCAAATTCTCCCAACTATCTTGTATGGAGTACATGAGCATGATGACTATAACCTCATAATCTAAAATGATTTTTAGAGATAAAAGTTGACTAGGAATTATATTAAATTCATTTAAGTTCTCTACAACTAAAGCATTATCTTCCATCTTAAAATTATATAATTTCTTCATTAGGAACACTTTATTTGTTGTGGCATTCTTCTCTTAAATGTCACATTCCCAAATTAACAATAAAGTAAATGTTGAAATTAACCTCAAATTTTTGTTTTTTTTTTCTAACAAATTTAACACCTCCCTATCATGATGTCAAAATTATCCCTCATAATTACAAATAGAATAATCCATCACACTATTGTTCTTTCTGTATAATTTTTTTATTATTAACCACTTATATATTACTTGCACTCATAAGTTATGGGGATATACACCTAGGAATCAATCATTTTTCTACCCCATAATGACATATGTATGTTAATTATAACATATAATAACCTCATATAATATATATATTATATTATGCTTTGTATAAAAGAAACTATATATATATATATATATATATATATATATAAATATATATATATATATATATATATATATAAATATAATATATATATATATATATATTAGTTTTCTTATACACAGCATAATAATAATATAAATATACAATACATACATATATATATATATAATATATCTCTGCATGAATACATGAGCAACTATTTACTTATGGTTCCTTTCGGTCCCATGACTGATATGGAAAATATATATAAGTATTCCAAAGGTTCCGCTTTTCTAATGGATGGCTTTACATGAAGCATATGTATATATATAGATACTCTACACGATACATGAGCAACTATTTACTCATGGTTCCTTTCGGTCCCATGATTGATATGGAAAATATACATAAGTATTCCAAAGGTTTCGCTTTTCTAATGAACGAATTTACGTGAAGCATATGTAGATATCGATCGTTTTAAAATTTGATCATTAATATTTGCACAATATCAAATCATTAGAATTCATGGACACACTCTCATCTACTTGTATGACAACTCGACGATATTCACATGGAGAAGAATACATGTGGAGATTTCATTGATTTTAAAGGTTATCAAAATCAATCAACCAGATTTCATCTTGGAAAATGATGGTATAGATTCCATGGGGAATGGGTTAGGGTAACTACCCTACCCAAACTTACGAGCGAAGTCTCATTATGCACTTTATCTCGCAATGGTTTGGATCTCTTCTCTCTAGCTTCAAGCCCTAGTGTAGTACTCACTGCAGCTGAATTTTCATGGTCTTGGTGAGGGATATCTCTAGGTTTTATCCATTTGGAAAAATGTGTATCTCATCCTTAGTGGCATGTGAGGGATATCACGTCCTTAGTGGCACGTGAGATTATGAGATAGGATCTCCTTAGTCTCTTTAAACCTCTAAAAAATTTCTTTATTTTTTCTTTCTTAAATTTTGACAGAGGTTTTGTGAGCTTTCTAATAATTTTTCATCTTATCCATTTTAATACGGTACTCAAACTTTGCTAGAATAAGGGTCTTAACCTTCCCTTTCATTGAGATTGCAAAAATTTCACCAACCATTTCAAAAGAAAAATAAGGAGGGAAGTCTAGGTAAAAGGTCGAGGTAGCCTTGAGGTTTTCTAACACTTTGAATTCTTTATACATTGAAACCCTTCATGGAATAATTATCCTCTTCTTTAATTTTATTTTTTTTACAAAGTTATGACCAGGAAAGGCATCTCACTTGAGCCTCTTGGTAGGTAAGGAATTAATCCTAAGTAAAGTAACAATATTTCTTCCTTTTTCATTAATAATTTATAATGGAGGAAACTGTAACTAATTTTTTATTCAACACTTATAGGTTTGTAGGGGTCATTGAACATGGTTACAGTTTGGGAAGATTTCCATTCTCAAGTCAGTCCTCTTCTTCAAATTCCTTAGCAATGGGTTCAAGTTATTGCATACTTGCATGCCACATTATTTGTGATGACTACATGGCATCATCCTAGATGCAAAAAAGCACCATATACTCTTTGCAATTTCGTTCACTTCACCGATAGGTCTGGATCAAACCCTAGGTTTTCATGAAAGATTTAATTGTTAAACTTGTAAATGATATGGTTTGGGTGAAAACATGAAGATGAATTACATTTTCGGGTCAAATGTGATGATGAAATTTCAGGTTTTTCCACTTTTATCGAATTCAAGCCCTCAAGATTCATATAAGCAATATGAATTTCCATTCAGAGTAAAAAGACAAATTGTGGAGAATTATGTTGTTTTCCTAATGATATTTTTTGAAAAAATATGTAGTGTTGTGTAATATGTCAATTTCTCATTAAGTGAAATGCTTGTCCTTGAAAATTTTCACACATCTTAAGAGGTATGTGTGTGTTCAGATAGCCTAACATAGTCCAAAATGTGTACCTTTAAAAAAATATATATATATATATATATATATATATATATATATATATATATATATAAGAGTGTAAGTTTTTCATATTAAAATTTATTTTTTATATCTAAAATGATACATTTTTTTTAGAAGTTTACAAAGTAATATTTCAATTGCATTTTTTAGGCACATGTGTTCAGTTAAGTTTTCTAGAGGAAATATAAACAAATAAAGTGGTAGTTTTTTAAATTTTTTCGTCGTGTATATTTTATAATATGATTTTTTATTCAACCTCTTTAAAAGGGTTCAAAAAAATTTCAAGCATTATGTTTAAAGGAAATTAGATGGAAAATATTATATGAATTCGAAAATGTCGAACTCATATGCCATTGGATAGTCAATTCCTTCATGAATCCAACATTATAAACTTCGCCTCCTAAGGACAACTTTACCTCCAAGTCTATTAGGGTACGAAATGGAGTTGAAAAAAAATTGGAGAGGGTCGCTGAAATTGTTGATTTTATGACTTAAGAGGCTCGATCGAGTGCCTAAATTTAAAATTTAAAAAGATCGATTGAGCTTTTCATAAACCCTTGATCGAGCCATATACATTGTTAACAAGGCCTGAATTGAGCCTCTACAAAAAAGTTTTGAATCATGTAAAATTAAACCTTTACATCATTTTAAAATTCCATATCTTATTAGAATTTTTATTATAATGTCATATGTAGAAACCTATTTAATTTAATATTATTACTATTATTAAATTAAATGAGAATTATATTAATATATAAAAATTTAATTTAATCCTTTAATTGTAATATTAAAATTATTAATTTGGATTAATAAAATATTATTAACTTAATATGATATTAAAATTGCTTATATTATATACCAGCACAACCACATTAATAATGTGGTTGATATATGCCATAGCATCAACAAAGAGTCTAATGTAAAAAGACTCATACAAGCTAACTCAATATATGTTAATTTTATTTAACCTATTTTTTAATAAATTTAACATCATAAAATATATAATGTTTTTAAAATTATGAAGTAATAATAACCTAAAGCTACCTTTAAAGAAATAAAACCCAAACAATTTCAATTGGAAGACATGAAGTGCTCTATGTATCTTTCATGGAGGTAGCTGGAGCATCAATATTTTGGAAAAATTTAGAAAATATTTCCATGGAAAATTATCATTTTCCCTCCAAACGAATGTACAAAACACATTTGAAATATTGAATTTTAAATATGTATTACATATAATAATAAAAAATTCTTGTACGACATCAAAATAAAATAAAAAATATTTAAACAGTATATTTTAATTGTCAAAGTATTTTAAAATTGTTGAACTATAGAGTGAGAGAGAGGGAGAGAAGGGTAAGAGAGATAGGGAGGGACACAAAGATGGAGAGAGGGAGAGGAGGAGAAAGTATTTGAGAAAGACTGGGATCTCAAGAAATGGAGTTGGAGGAAAAGACAGGGAAGGAAGAAGTTCAAGACATATAGAGAGAGAAATATGGAGAGAGAGAGAGAGAGAGAGAGAGAGAGAGTGGCATGGGAGATATGGAGAGAGAGTGTGTATGTTTGGGGTGAGATAGAAAGACAAAGAAGGACACTAGATGGAGAAAAGGGGGAGAGAATGAGAGAGGGAGGGAGATAGTCAACAGAGTTTCTGGATGAAGTTCAATAGAGAGAGAGTGAGTGAGTGAGTGAGTGAGTGACATGGGGGAGATACATAGGGAAGTGGGAGAGAAAGGAAGAGAGAGTGGACTTGAGAAGGTGGAAGAGAGAGATTGAGTTGGAGGGGGAGAGAGGAAGGTAAGAAGAAAGGCATATAGAGAGAGAAATGTGGAGAGAGAGAGAGACAGAGAGGGAATGGCAAGGGAGATGGAGCAAGAGAGGGGGAGCGACAAGGGAGTTGGAGAGAGAGGGAGAGAGGAGTAGAAGGGAAGAGAGGTGGAAGGGGAAGCAGAGATAGATAAGGGGAAGAGAGAGAGAGGGAGAGGGAGGGTGATGCAAGAGAATTCATCTCAAGAATTATCAGTGTATTTTAGTAGACATAGGGGGTCTTCTGTTTCCAAAGAAGTTGGTTTCCTAAGTGTTGAATTAATGTAATTATTAAGGGCTTTGAGTGATTTATATGAATAGGATTTAATTAAGAATAGTGAGGCATATTTTTAAATGTTCTCAAATGTAGGAGAACATGAGAGAAACGGGATAGTTGAGAGATTGAGAGATTTGATAATTAATTGTAAAACTTAGATTAGAAGTTAGTTCATGATTTGTGGATTAGAGAGGATCCTTAGAGATAAGGAAGAGATTTTAGGATTTTGTTGAGAAGTTTATGGATCTAAACCAAGAATTGGTTGTAGAATCCTTTTGTATAATTGTAAGCCAAAAAGTCAGAGAAAAGAGTTAGCTAGTTAGTCAAGTTAGTAGTTAGAGTTTTGATTGTAAGCCTATGAGCAGATTATGAAATAGAGGCCAATCAGGCCGGAGATATTTTATGTGTGAATATCTGGTTATTAATATAGACAAATCAATTCTAAGTTTGTGTGTGTGTGTGGAGTAATTTAATTATAATCTATGTGAAAACTAGATTAGTTTTGTGTAACAGATGTTGCAGGTGGATTCGAGAATAACACATAGAAGAAGAAAAATATGGAGGATCATAATGGGCCGTTGAATCCAATTGAAGGATCAAAGAAAAGTTCAAGAGTGACTATGCTAAAGAGTACACAGAGTTAAGCTCAGGAGGAGTTTCATGATAGAAGAGCGAAAGAACCACAGAACTCTAAAGTAATCTGAAACCACAGAAGAACACTAAAGGAATGGCGTAAAAAGCCCAAGTAAAGAGACTGATGAAGGAGTGAAGTATCGATGCATAGGAGTTGTTGGATCTAAATGATCAACGAACGAGAATGTTTATGATAAGTGGCTAGGATTAAGTCACATAGAATGGATCTTATTCAAATCACATCGCATTATCTCTAGAGTGTGTGAACCCTAGCCTTAAGCAATTGTGATTTGCGATGTGTGATATCATTGTTGACCATTGTATCAAGTGTTTTGATCAACGGTAGAGGATCTCGATAAACCCTGCATCGCAATATTTCATTGTGAGTTAATGGACCTCGGGTTTTAAGAAATGCAACATGCAAAGTCCAATGTGATCGGCGATTAGTTGGTGCATGTACTTTGGCCCTAAACAACTGCGATATACGATATTATGATGTGCGATGCAGAGCAGACCTGAGAAGGTTATGCATGTGAGAGAAGGAGTCTTAGTAATGCAATGAAGAGCCATATTTTAGTGTGATCCGCGAGAATTGCAACAACAGATGGATCTGATGGAGTAAAACCAGTGGTAGAGAATGAATACGAAATATAGAGAGTTAGGAAATGTATAAAGGGCGTGGAAAGAGTAATTGCATCCCAAAAGTTGGGAGTTCCAAATACCAAATGCTTAAGAGTCTTGAATCTCACGATTGTGATAAATGTATGCATTGATAAATGTGCAAAGGCTGAGAGATTCATAATAGGTAAGTTCACTTATGTTTTATCCGGATCTCTATTATAAAATATTAATGATAGAAATAAAGCGCGGAGAAGGTTTTATGGGTAAGTCCAAATATAACCAAGGTTTTAACAGTGGGGTTTGGTTATATGTGTGAGCGTAAAGATTTTAAAAAAGTTTATGATGTGGAGTATAAATTCCCGATGGAAAGGATTAACTAAAGGATAGACTGAGTTAGTAACAAATCATTCCACAAGACTAACTAAGGGGGCCTTAAACCTTGATTCCTGAAGCTTTTACTTGCAGGGAAAGTGAAAATCCTAGGACAAATAAGTCTATGCATTTTATATGCATACTATGGGTATCGCAAGTATTTCTTGTGTCATTTTGGTATGAGAGAAGAACAAAGAAATTATGTGTGAAAGTTTCTTTGAAAATAATTTAGAACAGAGTTATGTGTAAATATGTGTATGCAGATGCAAGAGACAGAGGACAATCCATTCAAAGTGCAAGAAATGGTGGAACAAGATCATGCAGAGATATTGAAGGTGAGATGGTATGTTTTTTATTTTAATCTAATTTGAAGATTGAAGAGTTGTGGCTTTTATAATGATGCACAGGTGGCAGCATAAGAAGGTGAGAAGATTGTAGCAACCTAGAGCAGGGAGCGCACAATTGGTTCTAGAGGAAAGAACCAGACAAATGCTAACAGACTGAGCTCAGAGGAAAGAAGCTTAGTGAGGCATATGTAGCAAGAAGGATACTTGTTACTGCAAACGTATTGTTGCAACTCACAAAGGAAATTCCATAGAGGATGTGGGTAGAATTTCTAAGGTATAAAAAAAGCTGGTAAAAGTTTTTAAGTGAAACAAGAGGTGGTGAGAACCAAGTATTTCATGGTAATTGAAATAAAAGAGGATAGTTGTGTTCTTAGAAGGTGCATATGAGTTGAAGCCTAGAAGGAGCAAAGAAGAGTGCTCAATGGAGGTTCCAGAGATGGATAACCATAGAGCTTGCTAAAAGTCCAAGTACAAAGGAAAGCTCGGTGAGGTAAGTGGCAATAGGGAGGACTTGTTGTTGGAGAGGCTTTAATGCAGCTCATAGTAAGTGAGTTAAGAAATCATAGAGTTGGAGAAGAATATGACTAATGATAGTCATAGTGGAGGTTCTGAGGAAGACCACAGCAGAAGAAAAGTGAAGAAAGAGAATGCCAAGGTAAATGGAAAAAAGATGAGTCAAGAGGAAATTGACAAAGAGATTGTTGAGTTAAAAGAACACCTCAATGTATTAAGGAAGATACTAGAGGAAAGCCAGAGACAAGGTTGGGTCTTAAATAAGAAGCCAGTGAAGTGGCATAAGTTACAAAGAAGGCTACAACAGAAGAAAGTGAAGAGCCTGGTGGAAGAACTCAGGGAAGCTGAGTTGAAAATGGAAGTTTCCATTTGTGAAGAAGAACAAGGTGAAGTTATGGGTGAAGATGAAGACTTCAAGACTAAAACTTTGAGTGAGACCCAAGGGTCACACGATTTTAAATCTGACAATTTGTGTATGTTTGCAGGTGAAACATGTGAAGAAGGACAGTTTGCTTATATTGACATAAAGAAGGAAGAAGATAGGAAGAATCTAAATTTTATTCTAAAAGAATAAGTAGAGAAGGATATCAAGAAATCAAGTAAAGGACTTGATGAGATTGAGGAGAAGACCATCAAAATATTTCTAAGTCATGTAAAGGACTTCGAACAACCAGAGGAATTGGTGATTGAATCATTATATGAGATCATAAGGTCTTATGGTTTTACAATTGACAACTTGTGCGTGAATGCAGGTGTTCTAGAAGACAAACCATTTTATGGAATTGTCTTGAATGAAGATGAAAGTTGCCAAGTAAAGTATGATGATGACTGCCTTTCAAATGAAGATCAAGTTGAGTTATTACAACATAAGGAGTTCATAAATTCCATGCTTAGTGGAGGAAATATCTTCACTAGATATGAGATAGTGATGTCTTATGATAAGAAATATTCTATTGGAAAGAACAACGAGGAATTGATTTTCTTAAATGGCCAAAGGGAGAGTGATGGACAAACATAGAAAACTATCACAAAGATGCAAGATTAGAATTTTATTCTAATCAAGAAGGAAGAATTAGTGTCAACGAGAAGTTATACTTGTGACAAAGAAGAGGATAGTGAGGATTGTACAAACCTTTAGGAGAAATTTCAAGTGAGATGGAAAATTTGTGGCATGAGTTAAGTCTTTTGGAGAAAAGTCTAGAAAACCAAAAGGTAAGTGTTTAGGTTGTAAAATAAAAAATAAATGAGAATGAAGAAGTTCACTATAGCGGACAAGGAAAGAAAGACATCAATGAAGCAGATGGTGTGGAGGAGAGACTAGCTCAAAGTCTCATGAATTTGGTTGATAATTCAAAAAAACATACTGATGTGCTGACAGAGGAGGAAGAATTAAAGCAGCAAGCTGAATTGTTGCCAAATGAAGAAAAGGCACAAAAGCCTTATGATTGTTATTTTAATATTTGTTTTATAATTATAGCTTTTGTTGCAGACAATGAGCAGAAATTAGATGTTGCAGAGGAAGATATCTTCAAAAATATCCAGGAAGTTTGGGTGGAAGCAATATCCATAGCAGTACCTGAAGTAATATCAAAAGTAATAGTAGAAGATGAAGTAGAAAATACTGAGGAAAGTAATCAACAGTTTAAATACAAATGGACAATGTGCAGTGAGATGTAGAATGTGAAGGTGCCAAAGTTAGTGGATAACAGCAACAACCTGAAACAAAGAGAAAGAGGTAGAAGTAAGTGGCATAGTATGGACCAATCTAAGTATTTTTTGGATATTGAGATTGAAGAATTATGGTAGTTAATGATGAAACAATCCATATCGAGGAGATTGATAGTAGCAGTAAGGATGATCAATCAGAGTTTGAACCTGATTAACAAGGAAAGGAAGATGAAACAGAAGACATCCGACATACAGCAGCAACAAAGGTGCAGAGCATTCATACAACTCAAACTAAAGTTTGGGACCCTGGAGGTTTTCTATCAACATATGAAGACGCATGATCAGGAGATCATGAATATTTTCTACTTTCGGAGTCTGATGTAGGAGCATTTAGCTGAAGAAAAATCATTGTATTTTAGTAGACATAGGGGGTCTTGTGTTTCCAAAGAAGTTGGTTTCGTAAGTGTTGAATTAATGTAATTATTAAGGGTTTCAAATGATTTAATGAGAATAACATTTAATTAAGAATAGTGAGGCATATTTGTAAATGTTCTCGAATGTCGGAGAACATGAGAGAATCAGGATAGTTGAGAGATTGAGAGATTTGAGAATTAATTGTAAAACATAGATTAGAAGTTTCATGATTTTGTGGATTAGAGAGGATCCTTAGAGATAAGGAAGAGATTTTAAGATTTTGTTGAGAATTTTATGGATATAAACTAGGAATTGGTTGTAGAATCCTTTTTTATAAATGTAAGACAAAAAGGTAGAGAAAAGAGTTAGCTAGTCAGTCAAGTTAGTCAAGTTAGTAGTTAGAGGTTTGATTGTAAGCCTACAGGAAGATTTTGAAACAGAGGCCACTGATATTGGAAATCAGGTCTAAGATAGTTTCTGTGTAAATATCTGGTTATTAATATAGACAACTCAATTCTGATTTTACGTGTGTGTGTGGAGTAACTTAATTATAATATGTGTGTGAACTAGAGTAGTTTTGTGTAACAGAGGTTGCAGGTGGATTCAAGAATAGCATAGAGAAGAAGAATGATAGGGAGGATCATAATGGGTCATTGAATCCGATTGAAGGATCAAAGGAAAGTTCAGGAGTGACTGTGCTAAAGAGTATGCAGAGTTAAGTTTAGGAGGAGTTGCGCGACAGAACAATGAAAGAACTAGAGAACTCTCAAGTAATCTGAAACCACAAAAGAACACTGAAGGAATGGCATAAAAAACCAAAGTAAAGAGATAGATGAAGGAGTGAAGTATCGATGCACAGGAGCCGTTGGATCTAAGCGATGAACGAACGAGATTTTTTATGATAAGTAGCCATGATTAAGTCACATAGAATGGAGCCTATTTGAGTCGCATCACAATATCTCAGGAGTATGTGAACCCTAGCCTTAAGCGATTGTGATTTTCGATGTGCAATATCATTACTGACTGTTGGATCAAGTTTTTTGATCAAAGTTAGAGGATCGCGATAAACCCTGCATCACAATATTTCTTTGTGAGAGAATGGACCTCAAGCCTTAAGAAATGTGACGTACGAAGTCCGATGCGATCGGTGATTAGTTGCATCACAATTTTCATGGTGGATGTACCTTGGCCCTAAATAATTACGATATGCAGTATTGGGATGCGCGATGTAGAGTGAACCCAAGAAGGTTATGCATGTGAGAGGAGGAGTCTTAGTAATGCAATGAAGAGCCATATGTTAGTGTGATTCATGAGAATTGTGACAGCCGATGGATCTGATGGAGTAAAACTAGTGGTGGAGAATGAATGTGAAAGATAGAGAGTCGGGAAATGTATAAAGGGCATGGAAAGAGTAATTGCATCCCGCAGGTCAGGAGTTATGAATTCCAGATGCTTAAGAGTCTTGAATCCCGTGATTGAAATAAAGGAATGCATTGATAAATGTGCACAGGCTGAGAGATTGCGAATAGGTAAGTTCACGTATGTTTTATGTGGATTTCTATTATAAAAGAATTATAATAGAAATAAAGTGCAAAGAAGGTTCTATGGGTAAGTCCAAATATAACCAAAGTTTTACGAGTGGAGTTTGGTTATATGTGCGGGCATAAAGATTTTAAGGAAGTTTATGAGGTGGAGTATAAAATCCCGATGGAAATGATTAACTAAAGGACAAACTGGGTTAGTAACAAATCATTCTGCATGAGACTAATTAAGGGGGCCTTAAACCTTGATTCCTGAAGATTTGACTTGCAGGGAAAGTGAAATTCCTGGGACAAATGAGTCTGTGCATTTTCTATGCATACTGTGGGTATCACAGGTCTTTCCTACATCAGAGGGGGATATAGATAGATGTGGATAAATAATATGTATGTTTTAGATGTGATATAGAGAGATGAAGAAGGACATACAAAGAGAGATAGAGATATAGATGAAAGGGGGAGAGAAGAAAGAAGAGATAGATAGAAGGAGAGAGGGAGAGATAGATAGATATGAGAAGGGAGTGTGTGTGTTTATGGCGAGATGACATAGAAAGACAAAGAAGGAGAGATGGAGGGATATGTCGATATATATGGAGGGGGGAGAGAAAGGGAAGAAAATTGATTGCATTAGATGCATTGATTTTAGTGTAAAGATGTTGATTTCTAATCTTATTTGATTTCTTGCAAATTAGATGCCTTTATTTCTATGTAGATGTTGATTTATAATTCTATTTCATTGCTCCCATTAGAAGCATTCATTTCATTAAACATATTAGTTTATAGTCTTGTTTGATTGAGCTTGCATTAGAGGCAATGATTTCAGTGCAGATGTTGATTCCTAATCCTATTTGATTGTTAGTACTAGATGCAATTATTTCAATGTTGATGTTGCTTTATCATCCTATTTTTAATTCTTGTAGGATTAGATGCATTGATTTCACTATAGACTTTAATTTCTAATTACCCAATTTGGTTCTTTGCATTATATGCATTGATTTTAGTGTAGATGTTGATTTCTCATCCTATTTGATTGCTTGCATTAGATGCACTGATTTCAATGAAGATGTTTATTTTTTATAAGTGATGTAACTAGATATATGGTGTACATCAATTTCAAGGTAATTAGTTTTTTTAACATTCTGCATTGGTTTCAGTGGAAGCACAAAAAAATTATTGGCAATGTTTATTATGACTAAGCTTTTGTAGGTAACCTCAAACAACATAAAATCAAATAAAACTTATATTTGTAACTTTTACATCTCCACTTCTTTTAAAATTGAATATATAACTTATTTCAATCATATTTTAGTTATTAAAAATTGAATAAAACTTAAATTTCTATCATAAGTAATTGATTGAAATACTTGGATAACTACTTGTAATTTTAGAAAAGTTGATAACATTATATAAATTTATAGAAATGTTTCCATATATTGTTGATTGTCTTATATATTAAATTTTAATACGATTGACTTATTTCATGTTATTCCTAAGTTCTTGTAGATAAACTCAAAATAAATGACGTTGAATAAAACCTATTTGTTGTTTATATGACATCTTTTAATATTAAAATTTAATAAACCTTATTTTAATCACACTTCTATTTTTTAATTGGACCTTGAGATAACAAATTGAATAAAATACTTAAAAAAGTTGTCCATGCAACTGTATATGGGTGGGTCACAAATATATATATATATATATATATATATATATAAACACACACACACACACACGAATGACTTTATAATTCAAAACAATTATTTTTAAAATTGAATTGTGATAAGATATATGTCGATTACAACAAAAACTCTTTCTACAAGCCAATATGAACCAGGATTGGAATTATTTCCATGTTCAATATTAAATTGATACATTATATATTTTATTTCATTTTAAGTATCAAAGTTACTTGTATCATAACTTAATATTGTACTTATTTTCTTTTTCTATGAAACTAAAAATCAAAATTGAACGTATATTTTACTAATACAAGTTATAGTATATAGAAAAATTATTAAATTAGTGAAACAATTTTAGCAAATCCATTTAAAATTCAAAAATTAATGAGTATCCATAACCAATATTAATACAAATCGATAAACTGAAATAGTGAATACATGTATCAATAAACTATCCATATGAAAATATGTACAAATTACAACTATCACATGAACATTGATAAAATCGAATAATAAGCATCCTTAAACTAAAATAATGTCCTTGATGTATATCCATAAATTTTCCATGTTCGAAAATATACAAATTTTGTGTCACACATGTGAATATGCCCTACAAAATGAGCCTGAAAATATACAAATTATGAATCTCTAAGTACCACCATAACTCATATGTGAGATATATCGTAAGAAGTAAGTGTCCATTAGTCAGTATTGCAATATAACACAACCAAATTCAAACTAATTGGATCATTGTTTGTACAAAATAAACAATATCAAAATAAATGATATTGAACCACATTTTTAATTACATACACATGAATCTACTAATCTTAGTTGAGTCCAAATGCAATTCAGATAGGATGGGGGTTTGATCATGAATCTAGGTTTGGCACTTCCCAGCCTGTGGCTCAATGATTGGGGATCACATTGATCATCAGTGCCTCTAAACCCAGCATCCCAAAGATGTCTCCACATAACAATGGCATCAACGACACTCTACATATGAAGTAGTGTACATAATGGCAAGGACAAATTATAATTATTCTACAAACTAATTAGCATATCTATAAAAATTAAAAAAAATAAAATCAAATTTTGAAATCTTAGGAATAAAGTCATTTACCTCAATTGTTGGTCCATGTGGTTGTACATAAGGCCTCGCGTCCACATTAGTGAACACATAATGTGGAGGTGGAGGTGGAGGAGAATCCATGGAAACATGCTTTCGTTGAGGATTGCCTAGTTGATCAATTTCCCCCTCAGATGACCTCATAAGCTCATCCATGTAGCTATGACATTTCTACTTGTTTTCATGAACTAATTAATATAAATTCAGTCTAATATGAAATATAAATTTTAATATAAATAATTATACATAATTTGACAATAAGAGTCAAATGTTTTGTATATATATGTACATACTTTGTGTCACTCAAGCCATGTACTCTCCAAGTCTCACGAACGACATCAAAATACATACAAGTATGTGTCAAAAGTTGGTCAAAGGGAAAAATTGCAAGAAATGCATCATCATATAATGGCAGTGGTGGGTCACAAGGAAGTGGTGGTGGTCTCCTAATTCTCCATCCAATGAAACATGCACACTAGCCAATGTTGCCCACATGCTATTTCTAATAGTCTCCCACATCTCACCACCAAGTTGCAACAACTTCTCTAGCTTTGTCAATAATACCAAGATCTGAGATGGTAGTGGAAAGACAGGTGGTGGTACATTCCTAAGATCCCTACTATCCCCCTGGCGCTCATGGGTATGTCCCATGTTGGTAACTAAAAATGAGATCTGGTATCAATGTAATCCGGCCTCATATGTAACACAAACTTTGGATATAAATTCTTAACAAAATAGACGATGACCTGGTCATGGTTGGGGAAGTTACCCCAAGCTCCAATTAATCTACCATATACAAAACGGGTTGCATGAACATTACTAAAATATTTCAGTGGGTTCAGACCTTTATGCTTAACAGGGAGATCTGGAGGGATGTCAAACAACTCCCCATGAACGTCAATGTCCTTCTTGGCCTCTTTCACCATCTCCCAAGAATCTGGGCCTCTAACCTCATGCCTCATGACCCTATGTATGAACTATAAATGTGGCTATGTGGGCCCGACCTCGAGTATGTCTTGATTAACCTAGTCATGTTATCCAACTTCAAAGACAATTCAAGATGAGTCGTGAATTGGCAGTGATCTTATTTATCTCTATTGTGATTCACGTATCATGGGTTGTACGATCCTCTAATGTGATATGAGTTGTAGCATCATCCAACGAAGGGATCAATGCTACACTATGATCCTCAACTTCAGCCTATTGAGGTCCTGTAAACCATAAACATAATTTAAAATATATGTAATTAACAAAATATAAGTGTAATAACATATATATTAAATCTAAACACATCATTTCAAGACAATTTAAAAATTAAAGAAAATGTCAATACATAAACACATGAAGTTTAAAGGGGATTTACAAATTCAGGAGGTGTACTTGAAATGGGCAAAGAAGGGCCACTGGATGCAGCATGGTCATCAACAAAGATATAAACATTATATCTGACACTCCAACTGACATCGAACACAGGATCTACGAGGGGAACATGAACTCTTAGTGGAATAAGGATATATCACGAGATCGACCACATATAACAAAACCTCTCACACTATGATGACTTGCAGTTGGGCTGCATATATGGGATGTCTCAATATATTACATATAATACATATAAACTAATCGAGGAAAAAAATGTTGACAAAAATTCCATTTCTAAACTCAAGCAAACTAATATATCGTGAATTCCTAAGCTTTAGAGTCAAGTTTTTAATAAGTTATTAACCAAAGTCCATTTAGTTCTATTTAAACACAATCGAAAGAAGTGATCAAATCACGATAGAATCTACATTCACACTTTTCTAGTTTCTAAATAATGCATTTTATTCATAGCTTACAAATATGTAGGTATATATGTAAAAAATTGAAATAAACCTATTTACAAAACTAATAAAATTTCATGCAACCACATACTACAATAGACTTTATGTTCTTAATGTTTGACTTCCACATGACATATACTAGGTGCAAGCACATGAAGGCAATGTTTCTTTTACAACTAACTACATAATGAAAGAATATGGTACAAATTAGAAAAGAGTCTAAATGTTTTTATTCACTAGACAAAATGCACATTTCATGATGGATTTAATGTATCTATCCATGATGCATTGTTGAAACATGAACATATATATATATA
>APFE030885263.1:137084-156002 GCA_000404065.3 Pinus taeda
AAAAAAAATAAAAATAAAAAAATTATTTCACAAAATGCCTAAAGAAAAACTTTATAACCTAAAATAGTTAGAAAAAAATTAATTTTACTTTTCAAAATCAGAAAATATACATCTAATACACAAAACATTGCAAGTAAGAAACACATTTAAAACCTAAATTAGAGTTTGTTTGTTTGTTTGTTTGTTTGTTTGTTTTTTCTTTTTTCTTTTTTTAATATATATATATGGTTTCGAAGGATTTTTTTTTTTCTTGGTTGGTTTTATGATTTTCTAAGCTTTTTGAAGGGTTTTTTTTGTGGTTTTCAATGTTTTGTATGTTTTTTTTAATTAATTGGTTTTCATAGTTTTTGTACATGTTTTTTTATTATTAATTTATTACATTTTGAAAAACAAATTAAATAAGAAATGTAAAGGATAGAGTACCTACCTTCATTTGATCCTTTGTGATGTTGGTGGGGTTGTTGGCAAGATTGATTTGAATACAATGTTGCTCGATCAAGCTCCAATAATCTAAGTCAAGCTAATTTCAAACTCTCAGTCGAGCTCCTGAAATCTATGTAAACGACATACACATACCATGGGAGTGGTATATATTGAAAAAAGGGCTCGATCGAGTGCTATAGTTCAATGAAGGGTTAGCCTTTAACCCTCCATTGAGCTACCATTTTAGAGCCCAAGGAGGTCGATCGAGTGCTTAAATGGCTTGATCAAGCCATTATTTTTTCCACCAAAATGCACCCTTTGTAACACCCTCCCTACTAAATGTGAATATAAAACAACATAATAGGAACAAAAATAAAATAAACATATCAGCCATCAAAATCCATATATACATCAGTATATTTGCACATGAAAATCAAGGGAATGAATTTTTCATTAATAAATGCAATGAACTAACTGGTGATGGGACTACCACATTCCACCCAACCATATATTGGTTGAGCCAAGTCTCTCTTCAACCAATTACCCCCATGCCATATTCCAAGCATAAATGTGGGACTCGTATAACACATCAAAAACACCAATCAATGTGGATGCCACAGGATTTCTCCAACTACACTATGAGGAATTTGAGTGCCTCCCAATCTCTCATGCTTTACCATACATGCACAGTCTGAGGGATCACTAGGCCCTACAGTGAGACACACTCTCTAGGATTTACCATGCATTCCATCCTGGAATCACTAGGCCCAATAGAGATAAAATCCACCTCTTGACTTTACTGTATATCCTGCCATTCACCGACAAGGATTCCTAGGCCCACCGAGGCACACAATTTGACTTTATCGCAACCCACAGTTCAGTTCAGGGGTTAGTAGGCCAGTGGCATCATGCATCCTCAGTCTGGTTTAGGGACAACTATCACCATGTGTTTGTCAATTCAGAGATCCACCCCACTCAGCTTTGAATCCAATCTGACCATCCCCCACAAAACACATCAGAGAACCCATCTCATCAAAGTTATCAGGAAATGGCAAAGCTAGGCTGAAATACTGTCACACCTGGCAAAACCCATGCCATGGTAGAAAATAAACACATGGAATCCCATGCATGCAAAATCTAGCATGGAAATACACATTCAAGCTGATACTTGCAATGAAGCCTATTGTAGTTGCTTTGATCCTACCTTTCCCTGCTTGATCTATGATTCCTCTTGCCTTCTTTGCCTTTCTTGCTCCAATGCCAAAATGTTCCAAGAAAACTCTAAGTGTCCAAGAGTATGAGAGAACTCCAAAGCTAAACTGACTAAGTCTTGCCCATTGATCCTCATAAGCCTTTTTATTAATGAGGCCTCTATTTTCTTCATTTTCCATTATTTTCCTTCAATTTCCTCTTCACATGCAACCTATGACCTTTCACCTTCCTTCTCTCCTAATTTCCATTATTTTCATAAATAAATGTGCCAAAATACCTTTTTGCCTCTTTAATGCCTTATCCATTGCCTTTGCCAATTTCCTTAACCATAAAAAACAAAATTAACACCACCTAGGATGTCTTTCCCACCATTCAGCTTGGAATATGTGTCCCATCATTGTGTTATTTATATATTTTACCAGGCAATGTTCACCAGGGCTGCTACAGAACCCTCCCCCTTCAGGGAACATCGTCCTTAGTGTTCAATGACACCTATAACCAACCTGACTACTGAAAACAAAACATACTTCCCATGGAACTTTATAACACAGCTTGTTGCAGTATTTAGAATGAATGACCCACTCAAAAGAAAAGCATCATGACAACATGACCATATAAAAATCATACCGCATATTGGAGCTTTATAACACAGGTCATTATGATATTTACAATAATATACACATATACACATTTGCTTAACCAACAAATAAATGAGACGATGTCATATCAATCAACAAGGGAATCTAGAGGCTCATACCTCCACCCTCAAATAAATACTAGGATTCACCTCCTTCCCATGAAGTCTAGAATCCACTGCAAAGTCAAATATGCATCTAATGTCCAGCACTATAATCCTATGCCACTTATCCTCTCAGTGAATAGTTACCGGCTCATTGTCCCAGGGCACACTCCCAATGTCCATCTGATTCCATCTAGCAATGCTAATTACCAAAACAAATCCATTTGTGAGCTTCCCTCAGGAATCCAATCACCTCTTTCATGCAGTCACTCACCTTCCACGTTCTGTTGTCACCGCCATCCAGGGTAGTCCATCCCTTGACAAGGCTTCCTTGCATCATAAGATTCAAAGACCAAGGTATATACATGCCTCAAAAATACCATACTGGTCATAGCATACTCATGGCAATCAACGGACACTATTGGGTATCAGTGCCCCACAGTGGCCCTGCTCCTAAAGTGCTTTACTAACATACTGCTACATGTTCCAATTTCTTTCATTGTTGCTGCTAATTCTTGTAGTCGATTTCGACCATGCAACTGTGCATGTTCATTCTTCCTATAAAAAGAACATAACTTCCAGTAGATTCAAAATAAATTGAAATAACTTCAAATCATACCTCATTGGTAGTTCATCAATAAGGTACTCTTGGAATCCTATTTTCTTCTTGTAACAAGAAGTCAAACTATCATCTTTGACCAAATCAACATGTATAAAAATGTCACATCGGGTTAGCTCAAAACACAACCATCAGAGACCAAAATCATAAATCACATGTAACCATCATAAACCAAAATCATAGAGCACTATAATCATCATATACCATATTCATAAATCCCATGCATAATAAAACTAAAATAAAATGTTGATACTTATCCTTTCATCAATCCTTAGCTTCTACCTCTTTCTTTATTTCACACACACTCCGGATCGGTTGTTACACCTAACAAACACCCCGTGCCTTCACCTCAATCATGTTCATAGACACATAGTGTACATCACACACATACAATGATCTGAATTGGATCTTAGAACACTCTCTAAGTTTTCATAAACTCTTAAAATTATGCCAAAGTTTCAAAGTCTTATAAAGATCAATCTTATTAGGGATATGCTCAAAATAGTTGCAATTTGTGAACAACGCGGAGAAATGAGGACCCTCGATCAAGCGTGCAGGTCGTCGGCCCATGGTAATGCATGCTGCCACAAATTAGCAAAACCAGAGGTCAAAATAAGAAACGGGGGTAGTTTCTGATATGCGATTAACAACAAGTCGCTAATCACATATCGTCGGGAAAAGCCCTCAGAGAAGGAAAATCCCCGATCACCCGAACCTGAAAAGTTATAAAATGAAACGAATATCACGCCGATTCTATCAGAGGTAGGGTCCCACAAAAACCGGTGGAATATCGTAAAGACTTCCAGCAGTAAGTGGTTTAAATTGAGTCCCGCTCGATGCCACATAAGGGGTGCTAGGTGTCTGGCGGAAGAGAGAAAAAACCACTCACATCAGATGGGTAAGCATCATGTTACTTATCTGCCCGATATGGATGGTGACTGTTGGATCTGGAGGCTCCAGATCAATGGCGGAGATGCATTCTGATGGGTGAACAGATTTGATGAAGTAAACAGGTAGAGTTGTATAAGATTTTAATTCCAACATGGACAATGTTGTTGGCAAAAAGTCATGTTTCGCGGGAAGTCTTGGATTTAATGGAATAAATGGTCATTTTGAGAATGTCCAAGATAACTAACACTTAGTTTGTTACGAAATAGGTGGCCACCTCCCTGTGAGGTGTTATACAGTGATGATTATGCAAAACAGAGGGATTCAGATTGATAGAGGTAGGGAAACTGGATAGCTGGGAAGCAGAAACAAACAGTCAGGAAGAAAATTGGATTTAAAGCCATGAACTGACAAAGAAAGAAGGAGAGTAAGTTAGATTCAGAAAGCTAAGAGCAGAGAGAAGAAGCTGAGCTGACCTGCAGAAGCAAAGAGGCAGCATCGAGCCAGACAGAGCCAGAGACAGTCAGAGAGTCTGTGTACTCCAGAGAAGGCCTGAGAGGTTCAAGCGAACTCCTCTATATATGCCTGTCATGTATGAGTCTCAGATTGGGCTCACACTATTGTCACCAATAGAGGTCAAGTTTCAGTAAGTAGAGTCTGTGTACTCCAAAGCCTTGGGGAATCCAAGTATAGTCTTGTTGATTTATATCTACTGTGTGAGACTTAAATTGAGCTCACTGTTGTAAAAACTCTGCTTTTGAAAACATAACAGACAGGCCACCATTGAGGCTAGACCGGGAGACGTAGCCCAAGAGTATTCGGTGAACTCCTTATTAACCTTGTTGTGTTTACATGTTAGCCTATTATGTTTTCTCTAACTGCTTCAGTGTCTGTGTATTTCACAATATATCTATCCATTGCATAAAATAACATAGACACATTCAGGCACGTGAGTCTGTAATACATTAATTGTTTGTCTTAAATCAATATCAGATCAAGTGGTATCAGAGCTCTAGGTTACTAAGGTTAGACAAGCTTGTGTTGGAATTTTGTTGAATGATAACTAGATTAAAGCTTAAATTAGGAGAATGAGAGTTGGTTGAAGCTAACTGAGAAATTGGAAGAGTCTACCCTAAGAGGAAAATCTCAGAAGAAAGTCCCTTGGAATCAGACTCCCAGTTCATGGATAGTTTCACGTCCATGAGAGCCATGGTAGAAGAAATGTATAGAGAGTTTAAGAAAGGTAGAGATGAAGATTCATCAAACTCCAAACAAGATAAAGGAGAAGAAGAATCTCTCCTCCATGACCACTCTAAAGGAAATGGGAAAGAAGAAAAAATTCCCACACCTCCTAATAGCCCTGAAAATAAAAGGAAAACATCTTTGATTAAATTAGATGTTAAATTTGAGTTGCCGATATGTGATGGAGAGTTGAATGCAGAGAAGTTGGATAATTGGATTAGACAGATTGATGTATATTGTAGGGTGCAAATCATTGATTTAGACAAGAGTAAGATTCAGTTGGCCAGCCTACACCTTGGAGGCACTGCCTTGGTATAGTGGGAAGGCAGGACACAAGTTGACAAGAAGAAGCATGGTAAAATTCTTTCAGTCTGGAGTGAATTTTTTTTTGCAATTAAAAAGCAGTTCTATCCACTAGCCTATATGTAGGAAGCCATGATGAGTTGGCAAACTCTTTGACAATTAAAGGGACAAACAGTACAAGGCTACACCCAAGAATTTAGGAAAAGGGCTTTGCTTCTAGGAATTTCTATAAACTCACCTGAAACTCTGTTGGAGTATATAGGTGGTCTACAAAGCTATTTAAAGGACACCATTCTCATTTTTAATCCCACTAGCATAGATGAGGTATCTATTCAGACTATACATCTAGAGGCTAGAGGAAAGAATGTGAACCCAGAAGTTGGGGGATCATCAAAACCCATTGCAAGCAAGAATAAGGAAAAGAGAAAACAAAAATGGACAGAGAGGAAGACAAATATTGTATAAAAGACAAAACCTTCATGCAGTCACAACAAGAAGGATGGGCATGATGATGAACACTGTTGGATTCTACATCTGGAGCTGAGGCCCAAGAAGTACAATGGAAAAAAAAGAAGATTGTTGCAACTATTCAAAAAGATTTGGGGTCAGACTTAGGGGATGAAACAACAATCATAGCCTCAAGTATAAAAGGTTGTCAAGAAAATGCAAAAATCAAGAAGCAAGTACAGGAGCTGCTTGAGAAAGGGTTCATAAGACCTAGCACATCACCATGTGGGTCTTCAGTTGTATTGGTGAGAAAGAAAGATGGCTCATGGAGAATGTGCATTGATTATCGAGCACTGCATAAGATAATGATAAAAAATAGTTATCCCCTTCCTCACATAGATGATCTACTAGATTAGTTGAAAGAAGCTATTTATTTTTCCAAATTGGAATTACATAGTGGCTACCATCTGATCAGAGTTGCAGAGCAAGATGCATGGAAGACTACTTTCAAAACAAAGCAGGGATTGTATGAGTGGTTGGTTATGCCTTTTGTCTTAACTAATGCTCCTGCTACTTTCATGAGAGAAATGAACGATGTACTCAGACATTATATTCATGATTTTGCCATTGTATATTTAGATGACATTCTTATAATTAGTAAAACATGGAAAGAACACTTGAAGCATGTACAACAAACTCTAGATGTTTTGAAAAGAGAAAATATTTATGTTAAGCTCTCAAAATGTGATTTTGGCAAAACATCTTTGAATTATTTGGTTCATATTGTAGGGGGTGGTGAACTGAAGATAGATCCCTCTAAGGTTGCAGTCATTGTAAACTGGCCTAAACCCAAATCTGCTACTGAAGTTAGAAGCTTTTTAGGAGCAGCACAGTATTGGAGAAAGTTTATTTCTAACTTTTCCTTGATTGTAGCTCCCTTACATGCTTTAACAGGATTGAACAAGGTGTTTCAGTGGAGAGGAAAATAACAGAAAGCCTTCGACACCTTGAAAGAAAAGATTAGTACAGCACTAGTACTAACACTGCTCGATCTTCAAAGACCATTTGAGATTGAAATGGATGACAGTGACTATGCCATGGGAGCAGTGTTGATGCAGCACTGTAAACCCATATGTTATCATTCCGAGAGATTTAATTCTACAGTAGTTAATTATCCCACATATGATAAAGAATTGTATGCATTAGTACAGAGTGTGAAAAAGTGGAAACGTTACCTAATGGGCAAAGAGATAGTTATACATACTGATCATCAACCACTTCAATATTTGCACTCACAAACTAAGTTGCAACAATCAAGACACTATAGGTGGATGGGTTTTCTACAACAGTTTCATCTTGTCATTAGATATAAAAAGGGCATACACAATAAAGTTGCAGATATGTTGTCCATACCAATTATAAATGCATCTACTATACTTAAGCATAATTCAGTATTGCATAAAAGCTACATTGAACAATATGCTCAAGATATAGATTTTAAAGATTTATATGCAACTTTAAGCCATGGCAAACAAGTAGATGAATTAGATTATCATGTTAAGGACCAACTCTTGTATCATTTTGGAAAGTTATGCATTCCACAAACTAAAAGAGTAAAGATAATTCGAGAAGCACACATTTCTCTAATATCAGGTCACTTTGGTGTAAGTAAAATAGTTGCACAGCTGCAAAGATTTTGTTATTGGCCAAAAATGAATGAAACAATTTCTAGATATGAAAGAGCGTGTATTATGTGTGCTAAAAGCAAGCCCAACAATAGAAAACTAGGTTTATACACTCCACTATGAGTTCCTTCTCATCCTTGTGAAATTGTTTCCAAGGACTTCGTTGGGGAACTTCCTAAATCTAGAAAAGCTCATGATTATTTATATGTTATTGTGGATAGGTTCAGTAAAATGTGTATTTTAAAACCTTGTAACAAATGGATTACAGCTGAAGAAACTGCAAAGTTGTTCTTTCAGCATGTATGGGTTCATTTTGGATTACCCACTTCCATTGTATCTGATCGAGATACCCAATTTGTTGGGAAATTGTGGTCAAGTCTGTGGGAAATGATGGATGGCAGACTAAATAAGAGCACAGTTTTTCATCTACAAACAGAGGACCAAATAGAAGTGGTCAACAAGATAGTGATCCAGTTGCTCATAGGCTATTGCAGCAAGCATCCAAAGCTTTGGGATGAACACCTATGTTATGTGCATCATGCTTACAACCGAGTTAAACATTCTTCTACATAGAGATCTCCCTTTGAGACCTATTTTGGTTTCACACCAAGGTATCCCTTGGATTTTGTCTTTGGTAAAGCCATAGCGGTTGATGGACACAGTGATGTGGACAAGGCAACCAAGTTCATTAAAAAAATCCAAGAGATTCATCAGGTAGTATAGGAACAGCTGGAAAAGAGCCAAGCCAAGTACAAGGCAAGGCATGATGAGCATCGAATTGAGCAGAGTTTCCAAGTTGGTGATCAAGTCTGGCTGTATATCAGCAAATACATAATGCAAGGTGAAGGTAAGAAGCTGAAGCCGATAAGGTATGTAACTTTCAAGATACTTGAGAAAATTGGTGAGAATGCTTTTTGCCTTGATTTTCCAGCTTACATGCACATCTATTCAGTTGTTAATGCAGAAAGCTTGAGACTATTTGAACCTTCATTGATTGAAGATCCCAAAGAGCAGAGTCAATTGCCTTCTATTGATGATTTTTTGTCTGAATATCTCAATGAATTGCAGGAAGATACAGTCCTGGATAGGAAGGTAAGAACAACGTGCAGAGGGGATGCTGAGTACCTAAGGATTGGGCTCAAAGGGTCAAAACCAAGCAGTGGAAGATGGATGGAAATTGGACAAGCGAGGAATTTATACCCTCACTTGATTGATGCTTAAAAACTTACTTTTGGTGGTCCAAAATCTTTTTTTTAGTAGGAAGGCCATGATCCGAATTGGATCCTAAAACACTCTCTAAGTTTTCATGAACTCTTAAAATTATGCCAAAGTTTCAAAGTATTATAAATATCAAGCTTATCAAAGATATCCTCGAAACAATTGTAATTTGTGGACAACGGAGCAACAAGGACCATTGGTCAAGAACACAAGCCGTCGGCCCATGGTAATGCGTGTTATCACAACTTAGCAAAACTAGAGGTCAAATTATGAACGAGGGTAGTTTCTGATATCGAGAAAACCCCTCAAAGAAGGAAGAGCCCCAATTGCCCAAACCCGAAAAGTTATAAAATGCAACAGATATCGCACCAATTCCATCAGAGGTGGGGTCCCACAAAAACCAACAAAATATGGGAAGGGCTTCGAGCGGTAAGTGGTTTCAACCAAGTCCCGCCCGATGCCACATAAGGGGTGCCACACTTTTGGCAGAAGAGAGAGAAAACCACTAACATAAGACAGGTAAACATCATGTTACTTATCCACCCAATATGGACGATGACCGTTGGATTTGGAGGATCCAAATCAACGATGGAGATGCATTCTGATGGGTGACCAGATTTGATGAAGTAAATAAGTAGAGTTGTATAATATGTAAAGTCCGACGTGGACGATGCATTGGTAGAAAGTCATGTTTCATGGGCATTCTTCGAGTTAACAGAATAAACGATTGTTTTGAGAATGTCCAAGAGAACTGACACTAAGTTCGTTATGAAATAGGTGGCCACCTCCCTGTGAGGCATTATACAGTGATGATTATGTAGAAAAGAGGGATTCAAATGGACAGAGGTAGGGAAACCGGAAAGCTCAGAAGCAGAAACGAACAGTCAGAAAGCAGATTGGCTTTAAAGCAGCGAACTAATAGAGAAAGAAGGGGAGTAAGTTATACACAGAAATCTAAGAGTGGAGAGAAGAAGCCGAGCTAACCTACAGAAGCAAAAAGGCAGCATTGAGCCAGATAAAGCCAGAGAAAGTCAGAGAGTCTGTGTACTTCAGAGAAGGCTTGAGAAGTTCAAGAAAACTCCTCTGTATATTCCTATCATGTATAAGTCTCAGACTTGGCTCATACTACTGTGACCAATAGAGGTTGAGTTTCAGTAAGTAGAGCCTGTGTACTCCAGAGACTTGGGGGGATCCAAGTACAGTCTTGTTGATTTATATATGCTGTGTGAGACTCAAATTGAGCTCAATATTGTAAAAACTCTGCTTTTGAAAACATAATAGAGAGGCCACCACTGAAGGCTAGACCGGGAGACAAAGCCCAGGAGTATTGGGTGAACTCCTTATTAACCTTGTTGTGTTTATATGTTTGCATGTTATGTTTTCTCTAACTACTTTGGTGTCTATGCATTTCACAATCTTATCGATCTGTTGCATAAAATAACATAGACACATCCACGCACATGAGTCTATAATACCTTAATTGTTTGTCTTAAATCAACATCAGTTCATACAACCACACAGTATGCCACACCATGAAATACATGCATCTACACCTGATATACAACACATACACCTACACCTAGTGTATACAATATAATGCATCCATCTATACCTGATGTGAAATACCACCCAATGCATGTACCTACACAAATTACTACATAACGAGTACACACACTGCAATACCATGACTACATGATGCATATATAATACCCCATGCCCATAACACAACATCGATGACATGCACACAATACCACACATACACTAGTACCATATTTACAACATGTACACAATACCACCTATACACTGCACCACATGCACAATGTGTTCACAACATCACATGTACACGGTGCCACCTCCACAATGTGTATACAATGCCACATGTACACTACACCATTGTACAATGTATACACAATACCACATGTACACAGTACGACACGCACGATGTGTAGGCGGTACCATATGTACATAACATCACATGCACAACATGTACACAACACAGCATGATCATAGCACCCTATGTACAACATGTACATGACACCACATGCTCACAACACCACTTGTACAATCATGAACACGACACCATATGTACATAGCTCCATATGTAAAACATGCATGCAACACCACATGTACATAACACTACATATCCAACATGTACATAACATCATCCATACACAACACTGCATATCCAACATGCACAGAGCACCATATGCACACACGCCGCATATACATCATGAAGGAAACACAATATGTATACAACACCCCATATGCAATATTCGCACAACCCTATATTTTTACCATCCTGTACATAACATTGCGTAAATAACATGTAGACATGCTATGTATACACAACGCCACAAGTGTGCACATCCTAGATGCAACATGTACAACATATACAACGTATGCTCAATAATAGTACCACACATCCAAAAACTACACTGTCCTTACCAAGAAACCTTGCTTGCGGTATCTCATCCATGCATATCCTAGCATGCCGCAGAGCACATTGATTTATCTTTATTGATGTATCCTTCAACACTACCTGTTATAACATAGACATAGGCATAATATAAGTATATAATACCAATTCATATCGACATGATATTGACCTCGTCTATTTGTCATGACTACTCTTCCCAATTGATTCCTCATAACACCAGGGACCTCTTCATGTCGTTCTCTTGCATAAGTAATCATTCCTCCATAAGAATGCTCCCTGAAAACCCTATCAGACAATAACATAGATACATGGATACATACATACATATATAAATTTTAGCATACAACAATCATGACCATGTCAGACAATGACATAGATACATACATGTATACATATATAAACTTCAATATAATCATGATCATAAAATAATTACTAGATAACATAAGGTCTAGGTTAAGAGAACTTCCTTATTTATGCACAAGAATTGAGAGCAATAGTTCCTAACATATCCAAAACATATGACACCTCTGATCCATTTATTTTACCTTTTCTGGTTACCTTTCTTATGTCTACACTGCTACTGTCCATTTACCACAATGGACCCAACTAGTCCAACCAACTATCATAGTCTTACCTTCCATTGCGCTTACTCATGCGCAGAGTTTCATCTGAATCTTACATTACCTTTCGGGTACCACACATCTCTCCCTGTGCTCCATCAAATTTCCTCTTTCCCAACAAATTCCCTAGACTCAAAACATAAAAGGAAAGAATGGAAACAACTACAAGAATAAAACCATGAAAACCAATAACAACACGACTCTGAAAACAAAGTGGCATAGCTATGCACCAGACACAATAAAACTTGCAAATCAAGCACAATAATCACAAAATACCAAAAGTACAAGACTAACACCATGACTCGACCCTCGTGGTTCCCAAAGAAATTCAACAAGAGACTTCTTCAAGATTTCATGGCAGTCTCTTTCCATGCAATCCCTTGCATCATACTACCATAAACACATAATTTTTAGTGCATAAATAAAAATACACTAGTTACCTTATCTTATTGTGCCAAGCACTCTGCTTGCAACTGAACACATCCACATCATCTCTCCAGGGATTCCAATCCTTTGACAGATCTACCTATAGCTAAAGACTAGCTAATATACCTTTCAAGTACATGTTCATGAATATAACACATATCCACATAATGTCAGAGAAAATCAAGGTTAAGAAGACTTCTTGTGTGCAAAGCACTCATTCGTTCGAAATTAGGGTTTCCAAACATAGCCAAATGAATTCTTGCCCGATTCCTTTATTTTACCTTTTCATCTTGTTGGAATCAAGGCTTACTATATGTTGCCACACTGCCCAATTGTTAGTTATATAGACACATCAACTATTACCTTGTCATTCTAATACAAAGCATGTTACCCTATAACTGCTTACACATGTTAACCACATGTTCCAAATATCAATACAATCATATCTATTAATTTGAAATCAACCATTACCAAAGACTAACAATCATGCCATAATCCATAGTCAATTCATAGTCATAAATCATAATACTACAACTATCAACTACTATACTCAAGTACATATCAACTGTCTCAAAGTATATGTTTTAATACAATCATCTTAAAACAAGATCATTTGAACAAATACTCATATTATGAAATTCATCAAACATTCATACCATGTTAAATAAATTAACTAGATGACATAATCAACAATCAAGCACCAAATACATGACATAAGAAACAGATACTTTAATGTATCTCAGGGGAGGTGATCTTGTCTGCACAATCAATCTAGTTGGCACGATATAACTTTACAACACATTAGCTCAAGAACTCATAATATCATGATATCCATAACAATATCTAACTAACATGTTCACATAATAAACTCATACACAATTATCATTCACACATACACAAAGTCAATATAGATTAGTATGACACCATCTCACAAGTATGTCAGTTCATACCTGAATATCACAACCATAACCATCTGCGTAGGTCAAACAAGGTGAACACAACACATATAACATCAATATATTCAAGGCAATGAACATAACCATCACGCATATGACCAATCCAAATTATAACATCAATATCTCAACGAAATAACCCTAATCATCAAGTTAATAGCATACAACAACAATAAGTTATATATCATACTCATCAACAACATACAACATAGTCATCAGGTTATCTAATATAAAACAACAATAGCAATGCATACAACTATAGGTTACTATCATGCTTGACTATCTAACACATGTGCATATAACCACACTAATCATCTACCATCGATCATGAATGTAACCATAACATCAAATACATATTCATTAACCTAATGTATATAAACCTGATGCATATAATAATTCTTAACTTACATACCGGCATGTCGAATACACAATACATATATGATGATCTGCTCTTCCCCAAAGTCCAATGCTCCAACCTCATTATGATGATCTGCATTTTCTGCTCTATCTTAGCCAACACATTAGCATCATAACAACCAATAGCATCATGATAACCTAAATTGCATGCAATGACTTCACAAGGCATGTTTGACCTACTATACATGCATAATCATAGCCACGACCATACGTTCATAACAAAAACCATTACTCCATTGTACATATTGCCACATGCAACCAACAATATGCATAAGAAATTCCAAATCAACTACACCTATGCATAAACGCATGTATTCGAACATAAGTGATCAATCCTTGTAATCAACCTATAACACTGATACATGTAATCAAAATATTCAAAAATGTAACCTAACATACAAGGATGTAAGTAGGTATCATGAAATAAACATGTAAGCGACATATAATCCATACACAGTCAGTCACATGTTCCAAAATCAAGACATCGTTTTTGTTAATTTGAAATCATTTTTCACCAATACTAACAATCATGTCATAGTCGGAAATCAACTCACAATCATAGTCATAATACTAAAACTAGCACCCACTTACATGCAAGTGCATATCAATTGTCTTAACACATATTGTTTTAGTACAACTGTATTAAAACAAAAGTCTTCCTTCATACAATTTTATAAGCACAAATACATATCACACATTTAATCAAGCATTAAAACAACCTATAAGTATACCCCCTTACTATCCCTAGTCCACACTAAGGTAGAAGGAGGAAGCTACTATAATGCCCTGATCTCCAATGTCCAAATATGGAAATGGGATCTTCAAAGCTCTACTAAATTTAACCACACTTGAAAAGAAATTTATTTGTATTTCTTATGCACTTTATATGAGATTAAGTCAAAACATTGCACTTATTCCACTTGTAACATAATAACTAAAAACATGCCACTTTTCCATGTCCCTACATGTAATTTTTCAAATTCCTTTCATGCAACCTTTCAAATTCCCTACATGCAAATATTCAAATTCTTTACATGCAAATAGGCATAGATGAAATACATCAATATTATCATACTATAATACTATCCCATCCAAAAAAATAACATTTTCTTCAAACAATTACCATACTTCTACATTTTCTTCAAACAACTACGATACTATTACATCTGCATGTAAGCATTTCTTCAAACACTTTACATGCAAACTATTTGCATACAAGTAAGCATATATCAACTAAAAAAATAATATTACACATTAATACTAGCCCAAACCACAAACATGATAATCATTGGGGCATTTTATCAAACGATTTGTATGCAATTAATCATTGAACAATATAAGCATTTCATCAAACACTTTGCATGCAAACTAATATAGCGAATGATTCAATGCATATATCATAAAATGTAGTAGTAAAAGTTATGGAAATTGAACCATATGATTAGTGGTATTTTACCTCACTATGGTTGAAGTTTCAACTTCTGTGATTTCATAGATGAAAAGTTATAACAGAAATAGCAACACAATCACATTTGGTGCACAATTCTAAGTATCAAAAAAGCTCGACTTCCACTAGTCATATCTCCTAAAATATAGTGAATAAATTTCTGAAATTTTTATCAAAATATAGTGGGATTTCCCTCATTGTGGAAACAATTTCAGCTCCTGAGAGTTCCCATAAGAAATGTTATAACAAAAATGTTAGCGTGACTTGTTTGAGGCCTGATTTCAGGAGCATTTAGAAGGTTCGACTCCCTCTACTCATATCTCCTAAAATATTGTGATCCAATTTTTGAAATTTCCACCACATAATCAGTGGAATGTCCCCTCAATGTGGATAATATTTAATATTTTGAAAGCCTACAGAAGACGAGTTATTGCAGAAATTCCAACATGACATGTTTAACGATGCATTGAGGAAGGCCATCTTCCTTAGATCATAATTCCTAAAGTATTGCGAACCAATATCTGAAATTTTTACCACATTATCAATGGGAGTTACCTTCAATATGGACAAATTTTAAACCTCTAATATGCCACAGAAGAAAAGTTATAACATATATGAAAGGAAGGTCTAAAATTTAACCTTTGTTCTTCATTTCACCTATGATAGAGCCAATCCAGTCGAAGTATTTGAACCATGCTTTGATACCACTCTGCAACGCCCTCTGGGGTAAATTTGCATATAAAACAACATAATAGGAAAAAAATTACAATAAACATATCGGTCATCAAAATCCATATATGCATCAGTATATTTGCACATGAAAATCAAGAGAATGAATTTTTTAATAATAAATGTGATGAACCAATCGGTGATGGGACTACCACGTTCCACCCAACCATAGATTGGTTGAGCCAAGTCTCTATTTAGCCAATCACCCCCATGCCATATTCTGAGCATGAATTTGGGACTCATAGAACACATCAAAAACACCAATCAATGTGGATTCTACTGGAGTTCTCTACCTACACTGTGAGGAATTTGAGTGCCTCCAAGTCTCTTAGGCTTTATCATGCATCCGCACTCTGATCCAAGGATCACTAGTCCCAACACTGAGACATACTCTCCAGGATTTATCGTGCATCCCATCCTAGAATCACTATGCCCAACATAGATAAAATCCACCTCTTGGCTTTATCGTATATCCTGCCATTCACTGGCAAAGATTCCTAGGCCTACCGAGGCACACAATTTGGCTTTACTGCAACCCACAGTCTCGTTTATGGTTTACTAAGCTAGTGGATTTTGCATCGTCACTCTGGTTCAGGGACCACTACCACCATATGCTTGTCAATTCGGAGATCCACCCCACTCAACTTTGAATCCAATCTAGTCATCCTCGACAAAACGCATGAGAGAGCCCATCTCATCAAAGCTATCAGGAAATGACAAGGCTAGGCTGCAATTATTGTCACACCTGGAAAAACCCATGCCATGGTATAAAATAAACACATGCAATCCCATGCATGCCAAATCTGGAAAGGAAAATACACATGCAAGTTGATACCTACATTGAAGCCTATTGTAGTTGCTTGATCCTGCCTTTCCCTGCTTGATCTTTGCTTCCTGTTGCCTTCTTTGCCTTTCTTGCTCCAATGCCAAAATGCTCCAAGAAAATTCTATGTGTACAAGAGTATGAGAGAGAGAGAGCGAATAATGAGAGAGCTCAAAATCTAAACTGACCAAGTCTTTCCCACTGATCCTCAAAAACATTTTTATTAATGAGGGCTCTATTTTCTTCATTTTCCATTATTTTCCTTCAATTTCCTCCTCACATGCAATGTGTGACCTTTCACCTTCCTTTTCTCCTAATTTCCATTATTTTCATAAATAAATGTGCCAAAATACCTTTTTTCCTCTTTAATGTCTTACCCATTCCCTTTGCCAATTTCCTTAGCCATAAACAACCAAATGAACACCGCCTAAGATGTCTTGCCCACCATTCAGCTTGGAATACGTGTCCCATCATCCATGGTATTTATATATTTTTACATGGAGTTTTCACCAGGGCTATTACACCCTCTTTCGCCAAAAAGTGTAACTCAGCGCCATGCTTTTGCCCTCTTCTTTTATTTTATTTCTAAAACTCTTGAAAATTTATGTATTGGTTTCTACGACTTGCTACAAAAACTAGCTAGCAAGTCTATTCCATCTTAATGTAATATAAATGTATGGCATTTGTCTTCTTGATTTCGAGTCTTGTGGCCTTAGGGTTTTTTAATTATGAAGAACATGTTTTTTTATTCAAATAATAATTGTTTACACTTGTTTCATACCAACATTTTGTAGTCATTTTCAATTGAAAAAGGTCACTCTACATTCTCTTTTTAATCTCTAAACCCTAAATGGTTTTTAGTTGGCTTCTAGACTATCACACAATGATATTAATACACTTACTGTACTAGTTCTTGGTTTGCAATATATTAGATTTCTATTGATATATATATATTCTAAAAAGAATAAATTCCTTTTTTCCAAGAAGTAAAAAGATTGTTTTCAATCTTGTCTTAGATTACTAGTTTTGTATTTTGTTTTATTGTTTTGTTCATGTTTATTTAAACAAATATATCACTTTGCCTTGAAAGTACAAAAACTATTTTCACTAGGTTCTAATTTAACTATATATACACATGTATGTATGGTAATTTGACTATACTAATATACTTAATTTATTCTTCATTTTTTTCACATCTAGACCGGAGACTCCATGGTTTCTTGTCATGGAAAGTTGTGGCCAGTTCTCTGATTCCTAATTTTTCCCATGTTCGAGATTGACTATGTGGCCACCACAGAGAGGTTTTTACCCTCAAAGTATACCTCTCTAACATGGACATAAACCTAGTTCTCTCCCTTGTTATTATGATAATTTGCAAATATAATTATATCTTGCTATAGAAAAGGTTTTATCCCTAAAAACCTAAGTATTTTTTTTTTTTTATATCAGTAAAACCTAAAACAATATCTGTTACTTCCCTTACTCATAAGGGTAGTTACATTATTTCACATATTGTTGTTATTTTGTTTTCTCTTGGATTATTAGATAAACCCCTTCCTTTAATATATAACCATAGACACTATCCATTTCTTCTACTGCCCGTAACACAAAGTTAGTCAAAATCACATAATTTCTAATTCTTCCATATTTAAGTTTTAATGCTACAAGCTCATACACACATACATATTGTTCTCTAATTACTAAGCATTGAAACACAATCATATACTTATTACTGTTACACAAAAATATTGTCACCATGACTATTTGCAGTCAGTATGGGACTATCATCACTTATACTGTCCTCCTAAGAAAGTCTCAAACCTCAGCTCTTCATGTCACGCTTTGTAAATGAGAGAAAGACATTTAAAATCAATAAAGCTCTAGTTTTGCACTTTCTCTCACTTTTGCCTGTGGGCCCGCACCCTTTGTTCATGTTTCTTGTGTATCTTCACGCTCTTCCTGTAAAGGGATGGGTGCGTACCCCTGTAAAAGTAAAAAAGGCGCAAGTTTATTCTAAAAAACTCACTTTGGGTTAATTATAGATGTTTCTAGAAGGAATTTTGACGTGGATTGCTCTCTCCAAGGTGGTTCATGCATCCCAAAAGAGAAGGAGCTAATCCCTTGATAGGAGGAGCTATCCCTTTGAAGGAGGGCTTTATCCCTTTGAAAGAGGACCTAGTAACTTCCCTTGATTGCACTATAAATTAAGGCATTGGGTCAGTTGCTAGGGAGGTTAGAAGCTGAACATTTTTAAGGGTAAATGCTGATGGAATTGGGACTTCCTAGTTAA
>APFE030885276.1:5051-42381 GCA_000404065.3 Pinus taeda
TTATGTCTAACTCAACCTCATCTACAAATGCTGACCCAAAAGAAAACTTGAGTTTGCACTATCTAGTCACTTGTAGTTATGCTTTATCATTCAACCATCCTAATGGGTATGGTTTCTTGTGAGGTGTAGTTGCTAATCCCAGCTTCTTTACAATTGCTTCAGAAATTAAATTTACTTGTGAGCCACTATCAAACAAAGTATCAATCTTTTGATGTTTGGAAATAACTCGAATATGGAAAAGCTCATGTCTTTTTCTCTAATTTTCTTCATCAATAATAGATCATGGAGAATTACTAGTAGATGCTTCATAATTCTTACCTTTTATACCTGTGGCTGCAATGGTTGTTTCATCTCCTGAGTCTGACCCCAAATCTTTTTGAATAGCTGCAACAGTCTTGTTCTTCTTGCCCTCGAACTTCTTAGGTCTTAGCTTTGGATGCAGAGTCCAACAATGCTCATCATCATGCCCATCCTTTTTACAGTGAGTGCATGAAGCTTTTCTTTTCTGTGTAGTGTTAGCCTTCCTTGCTTTCCACTTCTGCTTTCTTTTCTCCTTGTTCTTGCTTGCAGTGGGTTGGGATGGTCCCCCAACTTCTGGATTTCCATTCTTTCCTCTAGCTTCTAGATGAGTAGCCTGTATAGATACATCATCTATACTAGTGGGATTAAACATGAGGATGATATGCCTCATGTAGCTGTGTAGACCACCAATGTACTTCAAAAGAGTTTCATGTGAGTCTAATGAGATTCCTAGAATTCATTCTCTCTTTCTAAATAATTGAGTGTACCCTTACACACTTTTCCCTTTCAACTGTCGAAGATTTTGCCAACTCATCATAGCTTGTTGCATGTAGGCCAATGGATAGAACTGCTTTTTGATTGCAGAAACAAATTCACTCTAGACAGAGATGGTCTTACCATGTCTTTTCATGTCATCTTGGGTTCTACCTTCCCACCAAACCAAGGCAGTGCCTCCAAGGCGTAGGCTTGCCAGCTGAATCTTGCTCTTGTCTGAGTCGATATTTTGTACTCTACAATAAACATCAATTTGTCTAATCCAATTGTCCAACTTTTTTGCATTTAACTCTCCATCATATATAGGTAAATCAAATTTAACATCTAGCTTGATCAAAGATGCTTTCTTTTTGTGTTCATGGCTGTTAGGAGGTGTGAGAAAGATTTCCTCTTTCCCTTTTCCTCTTGAGTGGTCATGGAAGTGAGACTCATATTCTTCTTTGTCTTGTTTAGAGCCTGATGAATCTTCATCCTTGTGTTTTCTAAAGTCACTATACATTTCTTCTACCATGGAATTTATGGCTAGGAAACCTTCTATGAATTGAGGGTCTGGCCCCATAGAACCTTCCTCTGACATTGTCTTCTGAGGATAGACTCTCCCAATTTTAGGATTAGTTTCGACCAACTCTCCTTCTCCTCATTTGAGCTTTGATCTAGTGAGCATTCAACAGCTAAACCAACACAAGCTTCTCTAACCACACAACCAAGAGCTCTGATACCACTTGATCTGAAAATCACCCTTGAGTGACCTCAACTAATTAATTATTGAATGAAGGTATTACAGACTCATGTGCTGGTGTGTGTCTAAGTCATGTTAGGTAATGGATCGATCAGATTGAAAAATACATAAACACTTGGAAAATGGAAAACAACAAGAGAAACACAGTAAGAAAATACAAGAACACAACAAATTAATAAGGCATTCACCCTATCCTCCAGGGCTACATCTCTGGTCCAACTTTTCAGTGGTGGCCTTCTGTTATTGTGTCTTTAAAGCAGAGATTTACAATGAGGAGCTCAATATGAGTCTCCTGAAACAGAATTGCTTGGCAGGGTGGTTCTTGGATTCCCCAAGCCACTAGAGTGCATAGACTCTTTGCCTTACCAACTCTTGACCTCTCTGGTCTTTAATGGGAGGAGCCCAATGTGGTGCTCAATTCCTGACAGATTCTCTCAGGGATTGCTCGATGCTACCTTATGCTGCAGGTCAGCTCGGCTCTCTATCTTTACTGCTCTTTTTTTCACTGCCTCTTCTTTTCTCTGTCTTCATTCTATTCTCTCTGGTTCTTCCTCTTGGTGTCCTTTGTTCTCTATCTTTGTTCATGGCTTTAAAGCCAATCAATCTCATGACTACTCGCTTCCTCTTCCGCTCCCGTCGTATTGCCTGCTGCTGTTCTCTTGGAGTTCCCTACCTCTGCATCATCTCCATTGGCTCACAGGGAGGGGCCACTTGTCCTCTTACGAACTGCGCCAGCTCTTCCTCGTCGGTTCGGTTCTCTAGTTACACTGTGAAATGAGTCATCTGCCATCTCAGCGGTCAAAATCGGACGTCAAAATTATTTATGCCACGACTTAATCCCTTATCAATTCTAGTTTCTCCATCGGGCGCGATCTCCACCATTAGATCTAGAGCCCCCAGATCCGACGTTATTCGTTCATTTCACATGGTTGACTTGCTCGATCATTAGAGCATGAAGAGCAGTGGTTTTCTCGCTCATCCGCTTACCATGCGTCGGGTGCTGAATGGAATCGCTTGTTTTTCTCCAAATTTGCTTACCGCCCAAGGGTACCCCTGATATACTGCTGGTTTTGGAGCGTGGGTCCTGCCTTTAGCCTTTAGCACTTTCCCCACGGTTTTCTCAGCTTCCATGCGATCGAGCGCTTGGGGCCCTTCCTTCTCGAGGGGTTTTTCCCGTCGATGCACGATTAGTGCTAAGCACTAATCACGCATTAGAAATGGCCTCCTTTTCCTGATTTGGGCTTCCCAGGTGCCAGTTTCACCTCCTATGCAGTCTTCATGGGCCTTGGTCAGCGGGCTTTGATCGAGGTCCTCGTCGTTCCTCGTTGGCTACCAACTGCCACTATTTAGAGGTCTTCCTTATCGCTCTATGCTCTTAAATTCGAAGTTTTTGTCCTAATCTGAATACAGTCATGGCATCTTGATTATCTTCATGGATCCAATTTGGATCATCTCGTATCCCTTGCTGAGGCGTCCTCTACTACTTCAAGCTCTACATTTCCAGATAGAGGTTTTATAATTGCGTGTGGATCTGCTGAACTCCCAACCCAGGATCCTGTATCAAGGTTTCATGCAACCTCATCACCATTTCTAGTACTTCTGCCTAGGTGGAGATCTTCTGTTGTGATAGCGCCATCTTAAGATGTGGTGTCAAATATGCCATGAACCATGAGCAGTGTTTTGCATCTATCAATTGCATGTTAGCTTCATGGATCGTGCTCAACCTCTGATCCAGATCCCACGGGGTCTCACCTGGACGCATCGTGATTTCTTTGAATCCGATGATTGACTGAGTTTCCAACTTCGGTTGACTAAACTCTCGATCCAATGCAGTCTAGATCTCTGCTATACTAGCATTCGAATAATCATTTGAGTGCTTAATATACCACGTTAGTGTGCGGTCCTGAAACACACTTACTAGATTAGATTTCTTAATATTATCATCTGTTATGCGTGGAGCTTCCCATACAACCTTTACCACAAACTAGAACTGACCTAGTTCCTCATTTCCCACACCCTTGAATACTAATAACTTGACTTCACTCGCCATCCCAACCCTTGGTGGTGGTGGAGGTGGAGTTGGTGAAGGTGGATTTGATATAGGTGAAGTGGGCGATGGTGTAGATGGTGGCGGTATCAGTGGAATGCACTGCCTTATTAATTGGACTATGCTTCTTGGAGAGAACCCTGCGAACCTTTCCTCACTCTCTCGCGAAAGTGAAATCAGAGGACTATTTTCTAATACCTTGGTCCCTCTGTAACCTTTTCCACTCTGCGTTACCCTAGACATCAATGGATGCACATAACTCATTTTTCACATAAGAGCATCTTAATCCAAGTATTCAATGATTTGATGTACTTACCCCGGGGTCCTTGGAGAAAGCGCCTTTCTACTTTGCTATAGCTCATCGTTGTGTCTATCGTGAATTCGGTGATAAACCCTCCTATTACTCGATCGAACCAGTGATCTATTGCATGTGTGATTTTATCTTCAGATGCTTCTACCCTGCACACCAATTCGAGAGTCCACACGATGGGTTGACCTAGTTTGCACCTTCCCATGCTGTCAGCTAGCCTCGCTATCCACTCATACACTTCTGTCGGGAATGATGCAAAGAAAATATCATGGAGGTTAGTGTATATGTAATGATCCAACCACTATTCTTCTAATATCCACGGATTTCTGTTTTCCTGAACCGCGAACTCATGAAGCTTATGATCCCACCAATCTTCAAGCTCTTTCTTTGTAGGGTTCCAATGTTTCGAGATCAGACATCCCTTAGGTAGATCCTGCTCCCTGCAATGGAACCATTTGTTGGCTTGGTTGGGCCTAACCTAAGTTTAGAAGAGTTATTTAGCAAAACAAATTCCACAGCTTCCGGCCCTTTCAGCAATAGTCAGTAGAGCGCGGGTTGAGGTCTCACCCGAGGTAGCAGGGGAGGGTGTCGAAACTAGGTTTCCGCACCCTTGGGATGTCTTGATGTGGTCTGGAGGTTGCGCGCACTGATTGGTGGCCTCGCACCCCTCTGCAGAGTTATCAGAGTCTCGCGTAGATCCGCGCAATGATACTTGCTTATTAATGAAGTTATTATAGATCTGAACTTTCGATAATAGTCTTTAAGCAAAAATTTACTAGAGATACCCAGTATGCGCTTCCAAAATAATTATAGATTTGCATATAACATAGCATAAGTGAACCGATCAAATAGATATAGCAACCATAAATTAACTAGATCCACAATATTTCAGATTCAACACAGTATTTCAAAACCAATTTATCTTTATTTACTTCTTCCGTTAATACATCCAGATCCGCCCTGCACACTCAGCTGCAGGGGTCCGTGCACACAACTGCGGACTCTACCAAGCCTCTGTGCACACAGCTGTAGAGCCTCTGTCTACCCACCAATGCCCTTGACTCGAACTCCTCGATGCACCCAAAATTCTTGCCTTATAAACCCATTACCTTTCAGATCAACAATGCATATCAACTAAAAACTGACTACCTCTAACCATAGAGATTTGCACTATTTATACCTTTCCATGGTCCGCGGACCATGGGTGGGCGGACTCAATTTACATTATTTTTCATTATCTTTGGGTAGAAAACCCTTTGACTTGACTCATTACAATTCACACTCCACGCATCTCGTGGAGCCTTTACCATATCTTCACCCAAAATTGCAGGCTTTGAGCCCCAAAACCGTTACGCAGGTCCTGCACAACCCAACACAGCACACCACGGATTGTTTCCAAAAGGGCTGTTTGTTTCAGGATTTTTTTAGCTAAATCACCTCCGAACCTGGGTCAGGCCCCAACAAGCCAACAAATGGTTCCGTTGCCGAGACTGGGATCTGCATAGGGGATGTCTGATGTCATGGCACTCGAATCCAACAAAGAAAGAAATTGAAGAGTGGTTGGACGAAAAAATTCACAAGTTCACGACACAGGAAAATAGAAATCCACAAGTATCCAAAGAGTAGTGGTTGGAGTGCTACCTGTATACGGAAGTCCACGAAATTTTCCTTGCATCTTTTCCTTCCGAGCTATATGAATGGACCACGAAGTTAGCGGATAGTCAAGGAAGGTGCAGGCTTGATAAACCAATTGTGTGGACTCTAGAACTAGTGCGCAGATTAGAAGCCTCGAAAGATAGGATCGTGCGCACTGTGGACCATTGGCTTGATCGAATTATAGGTAGGTTCATCACTGAGTTCGCAATAGATATGACCATCAGCTACAGCGAGGTAGAATGGTACTTCCTCAAAGGACCGCGAGGTAAGTACATCAAGCCTTTGAACACTTGGATTAAAATGTTATTGTGCGAAAAGTGGATTATGCAAAAAAAATAATGTTTAGGACTACGTGAAGTGGAAGACTCTATAGAAACGAAGGTAGTGCAGGGATAGAGAATAGCCCTTTGATTTCAATGCAAAGAGAAAGTGAGGAAGAGCTCGCGGAAGTGTCCCCTAGAAGCGTGGTTAGTTTGATAAGACAACGGATCCCACGATTACCACCTCCTCCAGCACCGCCCCCTATCTCGCCATTTTGACTTCAATCTCCACCCACCCACCTCTTCCACCCTTGCAGTTCAGTATGGTGAGTGCAATGAAACTTTAAGTATTCAAAGGGGTAGGAAATGAAGAGTCGAACCAGTTTTGGTTCATTGTAAGAGAAGTATGGGAAGCAGAGGGTGTTGTGGATGAAAATATAAAAAATGCCACATTGGTTAGCACACTGCAAGATCACGCTCTAACATGGTACATTAAGCACTCAAATGATCATCCAAACGTAGGAATCACAGAAATTCAGGTAGCACTGAACAGGGAATTCAGTAGGCCAAAATCGAAAACACAGTCCATTATTGGGTTTAAGGAGACCGCAATGCTCCCAGGCGAGACCCCCTAGAATATAAATCAGAGATTGAAAAGTATGATTAGCGAAGCCAATATGACATTGATGGATGCACAACATTGCACATGGCTTGTAGCGTCGCTCTCACCGCATTTAAGGACGACGCTGTCACAGCAAAAGATGACCACACAAGTTGAAGCATTGGAAATGGAAATGAGATTGCATGAGGCCCCTATACAAGATCCTACTTTGGGAGTCTAGCAAATCCACACGCAACAACAAAAATTGTTTTTGGAAATGCAGAGCCTAAAACAAGATAGGACACCACGACTAGAGGTGCACGACGAAGTATGGTGCGTAAAGTGTAAAGCGCAGGGGCACAATAAGGACCATTTTCCATTTTGTGTGAACTACATAGCGGCAGAAGGGCCTATGTCATTAAGACCCGAGGCACAAGCAGGGCCCAACGCAATGCCTACCCTATGGTGTGCGATCTATCAGATAGGAGGAAAGAACAATACAAACAATTGTCATCTATTGCAGAAATATATGCAGACATCCCAACAATTGTTCTATACTTTTTGCAGGTCAGTAGGACATGATGAGCGCACTTGCAGAAGTTTTGAATTAATGATGGACCAAACCCCTGATTATAGAATGCATACTGAAACATGAGCCCTTGATCCAAATGTAGGGATGGTGTACGTAGGATTTTAGGGGCACGGAAGAGGGTGAGGTGGAATGGGACTAGGAAGAGGTCGCTGACAATTGATTTGTTACAATCGCTGAGGGCTTGGGCACTACACTCGCAATTGTACGAATCCAACGATAATATCATGTTATACTGTAACCAGTTTGATCATGAGACTGAAGACTGCCCTACGTTGATAACCAAGCTGTGTGACAAGGGGGTACTCCTGCCTCCCTCGACTCAGAATGTACAAATGATGAGATCTGAACCGCGCAAAGAAGACCCAACTGTAAACCTGATGCTTAGAAGTGGTCTCTTGACAGGAGGTGACAAGGGTAAGTAGCCTAAAGAGAGCATGTGGGTTTGCAAGGCTCCTGCAAATGAACCTGAATTTGATTTAGAGTGTGCGAAGGAAACATTTATGGAAGCTAAGAAAAGCTTCGCAAAGGCCTCCACTTCAGGTAGTAAGGATCAACAAGAATCAGGGATGGATCCTTCGATGCTCACTACCTTTCTGGAGACATGCATGAAATTGCTGCACAATAGCAAGGTGGTAAAAGGACTACAGGAGTTGATCACTAGGTGCGCAGGGGCAAGAGAATCGTGCATGGTCTGAAAAGTTGGAAACATGCATTGCGCACGGGAAGGGAAATGAGATTGACTACATAGATCGGAGAATATGAGATGGATTAGATGATTCTGGATTTCGGATCGAACAAAAATGTATTGCCAAAACAAACATGGGAATGCATGGGTAAACCCGCATTGCAGTGGTCCTCTATTCAATTACGCGTGGCCAATTAATAGAAGATCATACCGATGGGGAGACTACAAGGAATAATAGTGGATATTGAAGGTGCGAGCACGCTGACAGGTTTTGAAGTGATAGAGATTGTTGATGATAGAAATCCCTATCCTGCACTGTTGGGCATAGACTAGGCCACTGATATGAACAAAATCATTAACTTGAAGAAGTGAAAAATGATTTTTGAGAAGAAGGCACTACCCATCGTAGTACCGCTAGAACCTGTTGAAGGAGCGCGATATACTAAACCTGTGCACGACGAAGATAGTGATGACGAGCTCGATTGCATCTATAAGATAATTGCACAAGAATAGGATTGGGTGAATCCAACTATGGTAGGATTACGTGGGAGCTCGAAAGCTCCTGCACTTCGGATTCGGATGAAGAAATAGAATGATGGCAGAATCAACTGCATTAAGTGACAACACTCAACTTCAATACAATGATGAAGTCACTACGCTGTGTAACAACAAAGGTACGCAACCTGCCAATGTATGATGGGTTGACCGCAGTGGAGGAATCCTTGAAAAAATTTGAAAATGTAGTACCAGAACAATAGTGGTTTGATGCGTTGAAATGGGCACTGCGCACTATGCCCGCAAGATGGTGGGGTATGCATTAGGGGGGTTTCGAGAATTGGTGCGAATGTCGAAGAATGATGCACCTGCGATTTGGGAAATGCAGCTGTGACTAGAAGACAAATATGACAGTCGGGATGATCTCTACTCACACCTCGTGAAATGGATGAAGGCCTATGGGGATGAGCCACAACCAGAATGGGTGCATCTGTTCTATCAGAATGGGTGCATCTGTTCTATCATACTCTAGATGTCAACCCCATGAATTGGTATACGAAAGCAGAGCTTCGCCATGGTACGAGCGAGTGGGATATTTTACACGATGGATTTCTGTTAACTTTCACCTTTGAGGATCGATGATGGGATACTATTGATGATGCGCTGCAAGCAGTAAAAACAGTTATCTTTAGCACACCTCAGAGGCTAATAGAAGCACTTCAGCTAGAATGGGTGACACAGCTGAACTACACATTAGAGTGTTATAATGTAAATATTGAGGAGGAGGATCAGGACCCTCAAAATATTAGCATTCTAGAAACAGAAGGATATCGCGAGGTTCAAGGACCCTCACTTGAGGATCCCGACATCACCGTGCCGCTCAAAATGAAGAAGATAAATATTGGCACAGAGGTAGAACCAAAGTATGCGACGCTCGGTGATTATTGGGATGCTGCCACGGTGGATAAGGTCACAGAGTTACTTCGCAAATACCAGGACTTATTCCCGACCAAAATTACGGAGTTAAAAGGGATTGTTTGTGACTTGGGAGTAAAGAAGATCAACCTAAAACCCGATGCGAAGCCAGTCAAGAAGAGGCATTATTGGTTAAATCCAAAGTATAAAGAGGAGGTCCGTAAAGAATTAGACAAGATGCTCGCAGCCAGAATTATTGAGCCAGTGGAAGAATTTAATTGGGTAAGCCGTATGGTAGTACAAGAGAAAAAGTAGAAGGGTGAAATAAGAATATGTGTGGACCTTAGGAAGCTGAAAAACACCTATGTACATGATCCGTTCCCAACACCATTTACAGAAGTATTGGAAAACGTTGGTGGACAAGAAGTGTACTCATTCACGGATGGGTTCTCAGGGTACCACCAGATTAAGATCGCTCCAGAAGATAGAAACAAAATGGCCTTCGTGACAGAATGAGGCTGCTTCCAATACATGGTTATGCTGTTTGGATTAAAAAATCCACCAACAATCTTTTAGCGCATCGTCGTCGCCGCATTCAAAGAATACATCCACAAGTTCTTGGAGGTGTATCTAGATGACTGGACTGTTTTCAGGTTAGTGAAACACCATATAGCGAGTTTATGATTGATTTTGGATACTTGTTGATGACACCAGATGTGTTGAACCTTAAAAAGTGCACTTTTCTTGTTCCCTTCGGGAATTTGTTAGGACACGTGGTCTGCAGACAGGGGCTGATGGTGGATCTGGTGAAGATTGCAGTGATTCTAAATTTGGAAGCACCGTGAAGTGTGAAACAACTTCATGCTACCTTGGGGCACACAGGATACTATTAGAATTTTGTTAAAAGCTATGCCTAGGTTACCACGCCAATTGAGAAACTACTAAAGAAATATGTCACTTACTATTGGAATGATGATTGCATGAAGAGTCTGGATGTTCTAAAAGAGAATCTGCCATCCGCTCCAATCTTGGTTTTTCCAAAATGGATGTGAAATTTCACGTCCATGTTGACGCGTCATGTATCACACTAGGAGCAGTGCTTACCTAGGAAGGCAGTGAGGGCTTGGACCACCCTATTGCGTTTGCAAGTCATAGATTATCGAAATCTGAGAAGAACTATTCCACAACCGATCCTGAGGGGTTAGCAATGGTGTATGTGCTCCAAAAGTATTGACACTATTTTCTCGGAGGACATTTCAAGATGTATACTAATCATTCCATGCTGAAATATCTGGTCAATAAACCTATGCTGGGGGGGCGCATATGCAGGTGGATTTTATTGTTCCAAGAATATGACTTTGAGGTTGTAGTAAAGCCAGGATGCTTGAACGCAAGACCAGATCATTTCGTGCATTGAGACAGGCGAGTTGCCTACTAATTTGGAGGACGGAATACTTGATGCCAAGATTTTTATCGTGCGCGTCATGGACAGACACTTCGACAATATAATCCATTTTCTGACAACAGGGACTGCACCAAAGGAATACTCTGTCCAACAAAAGAAGGAATTGGTGGTGCACGTGGTGGATTTTTCTGTCATCGCGGGACACCTATACAATATGGGAAATGATGAAATATTGTGACGATACATCCCAGAATTTGAGAAGAGTTAGATCCTCATGGAAGCACATGGGGGTGCTATAGGAGGACATTATGCAGGATGTGCAACTACACAGAAAATACTTCACGCAGGGTTACGGTGGCCAACCCTGCACCAAGATTCCAAAGTGTACTATAAGGTGTGTGATTTATGCTAGAGAACTGGGAAACCATCATGAAGGGATGAGATGCTGCTAAATCCACAAATGAAACTACAACCGTTCAAGAAATGGTCAATCGATTTTGTGAGACCAATCAAACTGCAGGGAAAGATGGGCATGCGCTACATCATCACCATGTCGGAGTATTTGACACGATGGGAGGAAGCACAGTTGGTCAAAGACTGCACAACTGCTACAGTTGCAAAATTTTTGTTCAACAATGTGTTAACCCGATTTGGCTGTCTGAAAATCTTAATGAGTGATCGCGGCACACATTTTTTGAATGAAACCGTCAGCACACTCACATAAGAGTTCTAGGTATATCATCAGAAGAGTACATCGTACCACCCGTAAGAACATGGGACTGTGGAAGCTTTTAACAAGATACTGGAAACTGCACTGACCAAAGTATGCAACGCGCATCGAAATGATTGGGACCTATGCATCCCTGCCGTGTTATGGCCTTACAGAACAACATGTAAGAAACTAATAGGACAAACACCTTTCTGGTTAGTCTATGGTGTAGAAGCTATCATGCTAGTGGAATATATTGTACCTAGTCTGCAAATCGCAATGCTCACAGGCATGGCAGACTGCAAAGCCCTGGAAGAAAGACTAGCGCAATTGGAAGAACTTGAGGAAGAATAGTTTTTGGCCAGGTTTCATCAGCAATTACAAAAGCAATGTAAAAAAGCCTAGCATGATTGCCATATCAAGTTGCACACCTTCAAAGTCAATGATTTAGTGTTGCTCTACGACAGTAAGTTTGAAATTTTTTGGGAAAATTCAAAATGCATTGGCTGGGACCATACGTGGTTCAGGGAATCATAGGCAGAGGCGCAGTCCAGCTCGTCAAGTTGAATGGTGAACCTATCCCTGGTAAAGTAAATGGCAGTTGCTTAAAGCTTTATATGGGTGAGTCAGCCACCTGACTCCATGATAGCAGCACAGTCTTCATGCTCCAAGGAGCCGGTCAGTAGTGCAGGACTATAAACATATGCTAGTGCAGATGTCTGGAAACACTTCGAACTCAGAAGGATCAAAATCAGGTACAAAAAATAGTAGAACAATGTGCTGCAGACCTCCGAGCTATGCAGGACCTGATAGATGGACTCCGCACCAAGATCACCGTGCTAATTGAGTGACTGAGGGCGAGTCATAATGTTTGTGTTGGGGCTCTGTTGGGCATCGAATACCTCCACATTGGGTTTTTGGGGCTCAAAGCCTAAGTTTTGGTTAATGCATTATAAAGACTCCGTGAAGTATGGGCATGGAGCGTGAAACATATGATTGAGTCATAGGGTTTTCCGCCCTAAGTATGTAAAATAATGTAATGTAATGTCATCCTACCCATGGTCTGCAGACCATGGGATTGTATAAATAGAGCGAGGCTCTAAATTGTAAAGTAGCAAAAATAAGATAAGTTAGAGATGGAATAATGTATGCGAAACAGCTCTGAGTCTGTAAGTCCATGTCTTGAGTTGTAGTAGTAGGAAGAGGCTCTGCAGCTGAGTGTGCAAAGACCTAGTAGAGTCCATAGCTAAGTGCACAGACCCCTGCAGCTGAGTGCACACGGCGGAGTTGGGATTGTAATTGAAGGAAGAATTAATAAAGATAAGTTTGATTCTAAATACTATGTATTTGTGTTTCCTCTTACCTTTATGCATTTATACTATTTTATGATTGCGCGCACTTATATGAATGTTGAATGTTTAATAAGAATACTAGACTCACTCAAATAAGTTAAGTACTATAATAGTAACGCAGTAAGCGTAAGGGATCAGGGTAGTACTTTCTTCATGTTGCATACAGAGCTACTCATTGGCAGCTTCACGGTTGCAAGGGATAGATAGCTGTGCGGAGCAGCGTGGGTGAAGGGTCGAACCACGAACCTCCCAAACATCATCAAGAAATCCCTAGGGTGCGGAAACCTGGTTCCAGCACCCTCCTATACTACCTCGGGTGAGACCTCAGTCTGCACGCTGCAGACTATTATGGAAAGGGCTAGTAGTTTTGGGATTTGTTTAGAAAAATCACCTTTGAACCTGTGTTAGGCCGCAAAAAGCCAAAAATGTCCTCTTTCCAGTGCCACCAGTCTGATCAAAATTGGATTCTCCAAGAAAGAGATGTACAATCTCCCAAGATGACCTGATTATATACATTTTCGGAAGAGCTCACTTGTATGGAGTGCCACATGTCACTATTTTGACCTATGGATCTGAAAAATATACAAAAGAAACTATAGTCCATCCTCTTTCTATAACTTTTGACGAAATTTCAATTTGATGCTTAGAGAGACAGTTATGACGATTTTCCCAAGGTGACCAGTTTGGAATGTAATTTAGGGGTCTGCAAAAACCCTAGCTTCCTCAGACTATATCTCTGACACTATAGTGAGACATGACATGAAATTCAGAGCCAAGGTTTAGACCGATTTTTTCTCAAATGGGTTTTCTTTTTAGCTTTTGAAACTTTGTAGCGAAAGAGTTATAGCAAAAATCCCACGATGACCCATTTTTGTTGAAATTCTGGAGCTTGGAAAAACCCTAACTTACTCAGATCATATCTCCGAAAATATAGTGAGACAAGCTCTGAAATTCAGATCTCAGGTTCAACGCAAGCTCGTCTCAAATGAGTTTTTATTTTCTCTCTGAAACGTCACAGAAAAGTTTTTATAGCGAAACTGCCACGATGGCCTATTTGGAGCAATGAAACCCTAGAATCCAAAGCTTTGATACCAAATGTTATGAAACCAGCTCACAAAAAGACGGAAAAGATAGATCAACGCCTTAGAATTCAGCCTCTTCAAGGGGGAAAACTCCTTTACATTACACAAATGAAAAATTATTGGATGATACAAATGACAATACCTCCTTTCTATATATAGGAGTATAAGGGGTCATAATATAATCAGAGCCGACATAACAATAATAACGTAAGGGCACAATAATAACAATAGTGGGCTTCTATGGGGCACAATAATAACAATATGGGGACTACATGGGTACAAAAATATAATAAGGGGGTTGTACTAATAACAATAATGGGTTACACTAGTAGTATAGGGCCCTAACATTTACCATGATTGGCCATGGTTTACCATGATTATTATATTTAGACAATCTTTGTCATAATGCATTGTTTGCCCATGGTTGAGACAATGATTGATTTTCATATTGAGACAATATGACCATGCTTGACTATGATTAATTTTCAAATGGGAGAACCTTTGTCCTAATGAAACATTGGACAATGGTTGACCATGGTTGATTCTCATATTGAGACAATATTCCTCACAATGTGATGTTGGACCATGGTTGACCATGATTGAGTTTATAAAACATGGTTGACCATGATTGAAATTTTAAACCAAAGAGAATAATAAGCCTTAGGGATTAATACTAAAAACCCAAGGGATAGATATTATAAACTTAAGGGATAGATATTATAAACTCAAGGGAATAATAAACCCAAGGGATAAAAATTATAAACACAAGGTATATAAACCCTAAGATAAATATTATAAACCCTAAAATAAATGTTCTTGACCATGTTTGATTTCCATATTGAGACAATCCTTTTGATAATGTGATCTTGGACCATGGTTGACCATGATTTATTTTCATATTGAGACAATCTTTGTCACAATGCAATGTTGGACCATGGTTGACCATGGTTGATTTTCATATTAAGACAATCATTTTCACAATTCAATATTTGACCATTGTTGACCATGATTGATATTATAAGCCAAGGGATTGATATTGTAAGCCTAAGGGAATAATAAACTCAAAGGATTAATACTAAAACCCTAAGGGATTGAACATAAGGGAATAATCTAAAACACAAGTGTCAACACAAAAAAATCGTGCACCTGTTAGTACAATCCATAAGGCACTAAAAGTGTCCAATAGAATGCATAGGTGGACATTTTATAGCCGAATACATTATGAAGTTAAAAAAATCAAATTTCTCCTAAGGTCAAACGTTTACAAAGGAAAAACACTTAAGGTCGTGCATCTATTTCTTCGATAAATGTGTGCATGGGGGATAACCTCCAAGAGTCATGGAGTTGCCGAAAAGGATGACTCAATGATCCAGGACCACTATACACACTTGGGGTTGATTCTATGACATGATTTTAGTCCAGTACATTCAAATTCGAGTCACCTTGGAGATTTGTAGCCCTCAATGGAATAATTGTGTCCTAGTCATGTGTCTTTATCATAGATGTACCAAGAGAGAGAAGAAGGATTCAAAATTTTTCTATATAAATAGGACATGGGAGAACCAAAACATGAGACATTGTTATGCTAGCCAAATTGTTGATTGAGGAAATCACCATTGCATTGTTGAAGCCAAGGAAGTGAAGATCACTAGCATGTTGGTCATATTTCTTCTAAGCAACCCAACATCTTAGTGAGAGAAGCGGAATCCACCATTGGAGAGTCTTCACACTTCTTTTAAGGAGAGGAGAAACTTGCAAAGAGATTGAGGAAAGAAGCCCCCCTCCCTGAGGATTTTTGAGCTCCATAGCTCAAATAATTCTCTTCAAGTGTCTGAGATTCATCTATTGTATTCAACCTCTACCACTAGCAGTCAATAAAGGGATATTTTTCCATATATTATTGATGTGTTCTCTTCATTTGAGCATTGTTTTGTTTATGTACCTCTTTGTTTAGTTTTAAATGTTTATGTATACATTGTTTCCACTATTTAGAATGTTGTGTTTATTTAAGTCTGTCAACTAACAACACCAATTTTGACTTTGATCCTTTGTAGGGAACAATCCATTGTTAACGGGGTGTATTTTGTTACACTTGTTGACTAAAAACACTACAATAGGAATGGCAACCATGCTACATTCTTTTCATTAATATAGAGATTTTTTTTGTAGGACCTTCTCTCTGCACAACCATCCTACAAGGTGCTCTTCACCTCTCTAGATTTTTTTAAGTCCCCAAGGACCTGTTCTAAGCCCGTGGAAGTGTAATTTTTTCTGGTTTTGACTGCCTGCGTGCCTTTATCTCTGAAAGACACGACCTGTGCTCCTTTTTATCTAAAAAATGCGAGCATGCGTCTATGTCTGCAAAAACCGCGCAGTCAATAGAAAGCACAAAAAACCTTGTATTTTTTCTCTTGTCTTAGGTGATTGGCACCCTTTAGTGAATTTCCTTCACCTTTGCATTCAATATTTTCTGTTTAATACCTATGGTTTCTTTACGAACAATAATTGGTGAAGAAATTAGAGTATTTTTCATTATATATTTTCAAATAACCACACATCTTAATTAGGCAAAAAAGTAAATGGCCAAATTCCAACTATTTTTCTTACATTTCTGCAAAACACATAGCTTAATTAGTGAAGAGTTAAGTGGCCCATTATCCATGAATCTTTCTACTAACCAAAGCATTTTTTTGGGAAAAGGAGAAAATGTTACTATAGAAAGTAAGTAATATGTGCTTCCCTTGCGTCTTTTAGACGAACCTAGGATTACATATGAAAACCTTCTTAAAAACATTTGAATATCCTTCTACCTTATTAAACTCCACATAGTTTAATAGGAAAAATGTAAGTGGCCCATAATCCACATATATATTTCTTTTTTCCATGTAAGGAATAATCAACACTTAGCATAATTAGAAGGATATTGAAAAGGATCATCAAATATCCACATATTATGACACTTTGTATGTTCACTTGCATCACACACTAAGCCTTCGTATGCTTTGTACTCAATGAGGCTCCAGTTTTTTGGAGCTTTTGTTGCTTAGTCTATTTTGGCTTACAAAATCACTCCATAAGTGAATTAAGACTCCTTAAAAACAACCATAAATTGAACTTATTAAATTTCACCACAGGGGCACCAAAAAAATTATAGTTCAGGTTAGGACCATTGTGGGTAAGAATCCGATAAGCCACCATGGTCATGATAAAACATTGAAACATAGTTGTTGACTTTTTAGGGAGCTTAAAATCCTTTAATCATCCCACATAAAAGAATACCCAAGCATGGCAAAGACCTGATTCAGAGGGGTTTCGAATTAGGTCCAGTGCGCGTGGTACTATTTGGAGTTACCTCACCCATATAGTGATCGGTATTGGTAGTTGACTACTAAGAAACTAAAGACTCAAATTATCACATGGGACGAAGGTACTTAGTCAAAAAATCTAGGGCATCATTTCCCTATAGGTGACAGTGCAGGAAACACTTGGGCCTCATTACCCTTACATTTGTTGGTTCTTCAGCTACTGGAAGGCATCACCAGTTCTTTCAAGACATTGCCCCAGGACCCATAAGAATATATATCCACAAGGCCTAGTTACTTTGAGAGTGGATAGGTCAATTAAGTATACATAGTGATTTCCATCATATGCAACAAACAAAAACCTTTTTTTTTTTTACTTGATCACATAATTTAAATTAAAGGAAAATAAGCCTTTTATATTTTTCTTTGTTTTATGTATGTGATCCCAATTACATTGATATTTATCTCCTTCCCTCACCATACGTAAAGTAGCACACACTTTTAAATCGACACAATAGGGGACCCCACATATCCACATCGATCTACATGTTTTTTGAACCTCCCCTCATTACCAAGAGGTGTGCCAAGACTCCCACCATTTAGGCAGAGAGGACATCACTTAGCCATCATTATTGGATCTTCCTTTATTGGTTTATATTTGCTCAGAATTCCTCCTCAGCAAAGTACACCCTTCACCATACTAGAAGGATCTCCACAAACTACCCCCTTTTGAAGCACACATACCTCTCCTTTGCATAGTCCTTGAGATACCCATCGAGGTAATACTCCCGTGACATCCCCATAGAGGATTTTGTTGCATATAGTTGCTCATAATTATTTCACAAAGGTAATGCACAAATATTGTTCTTAACTTCGCTAAATCTAACAAATTTAAGCAAGCTAACCAATGACCTGATTTCCCATGGCCAAAATTGGCCAGCTATGCCCACCAAGCTCCCTTCAAACATTTCGAAGATCGATGGAAAACAAGGTGAAGACACAAGAAACCATGTCATGAAATTTCACCTATGGTGTTCGTCTAATAGTATCACAAAAGATACTATTAGATTACGACTATTTCAATCCAACCTAACTAGGCTCGTTGTGAAATGGTATGTGGATGAGCCCTTTGCGTTGCATGGGAACTTTAGCTCATTAGATACCACTTTCATCACCTTCTTCTAGCTCCCTTTCCACCACGATTAGGGTCTGGAGCTCCTCATGAAATTCAAACAGACATCTGCTACTCACATTTTAGACCATCTCTACGAGTGGCCAAAATGTTGTAGCCTATGAAAAACCAAGTTTGAAGATAAAGTCCTGTTGGACATATTCATGAGATCTCTCATATCTAAAATATCTAAGGACGTGGAAAATTCATCCCCGCAAACCGAGGAAGAATCCATTAGTAAAGCCCAACAACCGGAGCTTATTTATAACTAGTCTAGGTACATTTATCATGTGTTTCCAGACGCCCTGCACTTGCAAACTTATAAATAGATACTAGGCGCATCCAATAGTTATTACAGATTAATTAGGTGCCTATCCCAAAATGACCACAACAACAACTACCAAAACCCTGGGTATTCATTCAATGGCCAAGCATATGATGCTACGCACAATGCACCACCATTGCAACATACAAGGCACTATAATGGTCAACCTGCACCTATGCAGAAGATAGTCAATTGAGTTAACCAACACCAGCCCCCACAAGAAGGCTCATATCTTCCCCCTCAGGGGAACCAATAATCCTCTAGGAATATGAACATAATGTATGCTCCCCTGAGTCAGTTCATTAACCAGGGACATGGAAACCAATATTCCTCTTTCCCACCACAACAACAAAACATCCCACCAACACAAAATAATGCATGGGTGAATCTAGTGCAAGCTTCTCTCACTTCACATCAACAATTGAAGGAGCAACTAAATTTATTTAATCCGTCCAACACTGCTAAGACAAAACCAAAAAGAAAGCCAAAGGGAGAACTTGATTCGGTGGGGGGGGAATCAGTAGCAAGCGCTAAGGGCACTGGGAAGGGACAATCCTAACTGGAATCAAAACCAGGGAATGATCAACAATAACTCGTAGAAACAAGGGAAGAATGCAAGTTTGTGGACTAATCATGCATGCGCTATCTATGGGGAGTACGATCATTATACCCACCACTGTCCTAAACTTCCTAACTTAAAAATGATAGAAGATAATAGGGGGCAAGGTGGTCAACAAGCTGTAGTGATTTTGGAACCCTTCCCCCATCAGAGAGTCGTTAACACCCAACAACAAACTCCCTAAACTCATCCATCTGGAGAGAACCTCTATAACTCTCCTCATCATTATATTTTCATGACGGGGAAGATATCCTTTTGAAAATAATAAATCAAAGTTATGAAGCTCCCCCAGAGCCCAATTCGTCCACCTCGGATATGGAAATACCTATAGGGTCATTGACCATCCCTCAACCTTTTGTAGAAGCCATGCCAAAAATGGTCAAAAGACCCTTATGGCGCACATAGCAAAACTCAAAATCTCCTCATAGCTACAACATAGTTGATGACTTAGTACAATTGCCATCAGCTATGCTAGTGCTAGAGGTTATGCCAACATGCCAAACCCAACAAAAATCCTTACTTTCTGCCCTAGGCGCAATCGACCCATCTGATTCCCACCTAATGGTCTTTGACTTAGATGAAGCTACTCCATGACTAACCTTAGCCGTTGCTTTCCAAATCCTGGTCTCAGTCCAAAATATCAACATCCATTGTTGCATCGTCGATGAAGGGGCTTCCACATGTATCATGTCCAAATCCGTTTGTCGGAAATTAGGATTCCCTGAACTTAAGCCTTTTGACATAACACTCAAAGCATACAGAGGATGCCCTTCAGCCCCCGTCGGTTTATACTCTAGTGTGCTAGTTAAGTTTGTTGGAAAAACTATGTTAATAGACATTGAAGTACTAGACGCCCTGTTGGATTACAACATCCTACTAGGTTGAAGCTATATGTATGAAATTCTCACAATCGCCTCATTGGTGTTTAGAATAATGATGTTCCCCGACGATGGAAAGATCATTACCATTAATCAACTCACATACTATGAGAAGGAAACCCTGCCAACACCATATGGCATATTTTCCTTAGTATCTTGCTCCCATGATGTGATCACTACTTACACTGAGCTCAACTTGGGCCATTTTAATCCATCAACTCTCCTAGGAACATTCTTAAGAGACCCTCTGGCAAGACAAGAGCTTGTCCCAAATGTTGGCATTATGACACCGGTTTGGCGCTATGGCACAAGTGTTGTCCTTGATGGAAACTCACTCTGGTGACAGATCTCAGTTCAGGCTCTCAGAATGAAGGAAAAATATATATACGCAGGTTCATCGTGACAAAGCCGCGTATACATGTAAGTTAGACGTTCCAAAGACGTGTATGCGTATACACACACTTTCATGCAAGGAAAAGCATGTACATGTGGGAGAACTTATGTTTGATCCATGGTATTTAGTCCTTGGTATTTGAACCTATGGTTTTGGACCATGGTATCTCGTCCGAAGTGTTGATCCCAAGTATTGGGTCCATGGTATTGATTTGTTATGGTTTTGGACCGTGGTATTGTGAAAGGCCTAAGACTATAAAAGAGGAAGGAGATCATTAGGCAAGAACACAATCTAAATTATTGAATATCTGATAAAGGGCTAGATCTGGGATACGGGTGATTGGAGTTATGATGTAGAGCTGGATTTGAATGAAGGAGGAACGTAAGTGCAAAGAAAAGGATAAGTTCTATTGATGGGTCAAAATCTTAAGGCTTGAGTAATAGTATCTTTGTATGATTTGATTTGATTTGATTTGTAAATCTGATAAACTAGGTTAACTAATGTTTGAATATTTGAAGGAGTGAATTATCTTTATAGATCTGTACATAGGTTCAGTGAAGTGAAGGCGCGTATACACGTTGTTTCTGTAAGTCAAAAGCATGTATACGCTGGTTGGTCTTAACACATAAGAGTATGCACGCAGGTTTCTGAATATTGAAGTAGTGTACGTCTCTTAAATTATGTTCTAGCTTCTTCTGTTGATTACTGTAGTGATCTGGGTTCAGAATTGGTGTATGGTTACTGTTATTGTGTTCTGGGTACAACGGTCAGATAAGTGTCTATTTGATTCAGTTTTAATTGGTGAAAAGGAGATTGTTTGATGCAAAAATTCTTGATGTTTGATTGATGTTCATGGATCCAGTCTGAAAATTTATGAAACGTGGTCCCTAGAAGAATGAGAAGGTTGTAGCCTTCTGTAGGTTAGCACCTACATACTAGTATCTCAGCTAGTACAAGAGCTAAGGGGGTTGTAGCTCCCTTCCAAGAGAAGCTAGAGAATGAGAGAGGGTTGTAGCTCTCTGCAGGTTGCAACCTGCGTACTGGTAAAGGACTGCACCAGTATAGAATCATTGTAAAAATAAGTTTCTAATTCAAAAATATAGAGACATATTGCAGTAGGTGGTTTTCACCCACATTGGGTTTCCACCTTATATCTTGTGTTCTTGTGTGTGACTGTCTGAATTTTCTGGTTCCTGGTTATTGTTTCTATGGTTCTGACACACATATTTAAAATCAACATCTGAAGAATAATTAAATTACAAGTTTGTAAGTTATACGCGATTTTCCTTTACTGAAGTTGCGTATATACGTTGGTTTATCTAACTAAAGTAACGTATACAAATTTGTGAAAGAATTGAAAAGAATTGTCTTGATAATATTGATTCACCCCCCCTCTCAGTATTATTTCCAACAATTGGTATCAGAGAAGGTCCTTCAGAAGAAGCTTGATCGCTTGAAGGAAGATCTATCATCATGAGCAACAATGAGAGTGAAGCATCGATCAGGCCACCAATTTTTGAGGGGACCAACTTCGTCTATTGGAAGGTAAGAATCACAGCCTACCTTCAATCTCTTGGTACAGAAGTCTATGATATCATAGATACAGGGTACACATTCTCATCAGCAACTCCTACAGATCTGGCTGGGAAGAAGCAGTATGAAACAAATGCAAAGGCTGTCAATACTCTATTAGGGAGTCTATCTCAAACAGAATTCATCAAGGTGATGCAACTCAAAACCACAAAATAAATATGGGACAAGATTGTTCTGAGCTATGAAGGAGATGAACAGGTAAAACGAGCAAAACTTCAAACCCTCAGAATTCAGTATGAAAATATCAGAATGCACAATGATGAAAGTGTGTGGCTAACTATTTCCTACGTATAGATGAGATTGTTAATTGTATGAAAAACTTGGGTGAAGAAATAAAAGAGGTTGTTTTTGTTGAAAAGGTTCGAAGATCTTTGTCTTCTAAGTTTGAATCAAAAGTTTCTGCAATAGAAGAAAAACAGAATCTACAGAGCATTACCATGTCGCAGCTACACGGAATTCTAACCGCTTATGAAATGAGGAAAGGGGGACCATCAGACAGAAGAGAAGCTGCATTCAAGGCCTTAGGAAAAGGATATTCCTATGGCTCAGGACATATGTCAGAAGAAGAGGAAGAATCAAATTCTGTCAAAAACCTTCAACAGTGTGCTGGAAGATTCAGAGGTAAGTTACCTTTCAAATGTTTTTCTTGTGGAAGAGTCGGTCACTATGCTGCCAAGTGTCCTCATAAAGATAAGCTTGACAAAGGTAAGGAACTAGTTAGATGGAACAGAAAACAGAATGTAAATAAGAAAAACTATTACACTCATGAAGACAGTGATGGACTTTCAAATAGTGATGAAGATGAACAAGGTAATAATTATATACTTTTAATGGCTTTTGAAGATGATGATTTCTTGGATGCTATAGATGAAGAAGGCCTTTATGAAGAGATTTCTAAACTCAAAATATGTTTAGAAGAGAAAAATATGATTATTGATACTCTGCAATTCCAACTGGCTGAAAGGGAAAAACATCATGAAAAGTTAGAATGTGAAATTGTGGGACTTAGAAAAGAGATTGAGAAAACAAAAGCTCTTAATCTTAGATTTGTTTAAGGATCTGAAACTTTAGATGAGATTATCAAAGTGCAACATTCTCCACTGATTAAGACAAGTCTGGGATATAATTACTAAGCATCTGAAGCGCAGAAGCCATCTACCTTAAAAAGTTATCTTGAAGCTGCAAGGAGAAGTGAGAAAAGGCCCAATGGAGATCACCAGGTAAATTAGGGACAATTTACCTCAAGAATGAACAAAGACTACCAGGTAAATCGGGGGCAAACTACTTTAAGGATGAACAAAAGCTACAACTAGCCACAGGTAAAACATTCTCAATTTGCCTCAAGAATGGATGTCAATAGAAACTACAATCATTTGGTTGGTAGATTTGATAATCGCAGGAGTTTCTTCAATGGCAAATGTTTCTCTTGTCATAACTTTGGTCACAAGGCAGCTCAATGTGTTGCCTATAAGACAATCATGACTAGAGAAGCTCAAAAACAAAGAAGTATGACTGGAATCATGAAAAGGACCTACAATAACTTTTCTGCTCCTGAAAATGAAATAGAATATTCTATTTGTAACAACTTCGGTCATGAAGATTCTGAATGCAGAAGTAGGTTTCGGCAGACAACTCAGAAGCAACAAGCCTTAAGTTCCAAAACATGGAGAATGAAAGAACCGCAATTAGAAAGATGTGGTATAGACTTATATGTGGAAGGGCAGGAAAATCAATGGTACATAGACAGTCGATGTTCGAAACATATGACAGGTGATAAAGAAAAACTTCAGTCATATAGTGCCCTAGAAAAGAAGAAGAAGGTATCGTTTGGGAATGACACCCCTGCACTCATAAAAGGTAAAGGTTCTGTTCTTTTAAAAGAAGAAGTCAAAGCGGGAAATGTTATGTATGTTGATGGCTTAAAGTATAATCTATTGAGTGTTAGTCAAATGTGTGATCAAGGAAATGAGGTGATATTTCGATCAAATGGATGTATTGTTCGTGAGCTTGATACAAGAGAAACAATTATCAAAGGAATAAGGACTCCAAATAATCTATACATTCTCAAGGGAGGACAACAAAAATGCTATTTGAGCAAGAATTATGAACACTGGCTATGGCATAGAAGATTGGGGCATCTAAGCTTCTCACAGGTAAGGAAAGCATGCAAATACCAGGCAATTCATGGTCTTCCCGACATCAGAATTCCAGACAATACAATATGCAAATCATGTCAGTTTGGTAAGCAAACCAGAACTAACTTCCCTGAGAAGGAAGGATCAGCTAGCAGGCCATTGAACTTGTCCATACTGATGTATGTGGTCCATCTAGGAAAAGGTCACCTCGAGGAGAACAATACTTTATATTATTTATTGATGAATTTCCCAGGATGTGTTGGATAGGACTTATGAAGCACAAAGACGAAGCCTTTGAAAAATTCAAATCTTTCAAAGCCTTGGTTGAAAACGAATCAGATCACAAAATCAATTGCCTCAGATCTGATCGAGGAGGAGAATTTACCTCGAATGAATTTTTCAATTTTTGTGAAGAACATGGAATAAGAAGGGAATTCTCTATAGCTAGGACTCCTCAGCAAAATGGATTAGTGGAAAGGATGAACAGAACGGTTCAACAAATGGCTTGTGCTATGCTTGATGGGTCTGGAACTCCTGCAACCTTCTGGGGTGAAGCTGCATTTGCAGCAGTTACTATTCTCAACAAGACAAATGTCTAGGTAAACAACACTCGGACTCCTCACGAACTATGGTATGGTAAGACTCCCACGGTAAAAGACTTCAAAATTTTTGGAAGCAAATGCTACATCAAAAATACTGATGAAAATCTTGGCAAGTTTGAACCTAGAGCAGATGAAGGCATTCTCCTGGTTACTCTCTCCACAGCAAAGCATACAAGTTTTACAATAAAAGACTTGGAAGAATTGTTGACAGCATTGATTTAGTGGTTGACGAAGAAGGAAACATTCCTAGGCAAGTAAGTTAAGAAAATTTTGAAGATGATGAGGACTATCCTTCAACATCAAATCAAAATTATGATGAAGAAGAAGCTCAAGAGGCACCAGAAGAATAGATAAGGATAGAAGATAAGACTCCATCCAGGTATGTTCAGAAGAATCATCCAGAATCTCAAATTTTGGGGAAAAAGAGGCAGGTATACAAACAAGAAGAAAAATTGCAGAAGCTTCAAGCTATTTGGCATTGCTCTCCTCCACTGAACCACAAAATGTAAGAGAGGCATACAAAGATGAATGCTGGGTCAAGGCAATGGATGAAGAACTTGAGCAGATTGAAAAGAATAACACTCGGGAGTTGGTTCCTAGACCAAAAGATAAGAATGTCATAGGGACAAAATGGATATTCAAAAACAAGTTGAATGAAAATGGGGAAGTTATTAGAAACAATGTTAGACTTGTTTGTAAAGGGTATGCTCAACAAGAAGGAATCAAATTTGAAGAAACATTTGCTCCGTTGCTAGACTTGAGGCCATCAGAATGTTCCTTGCTCTCTCTAGTTTTCAGAAGTTCAAAGTCTTTCAAATGGACGTGAAATCTGCTTTTCTAAATGGAGACTTGGATGAAGAAGTGTATATTGAGAAACCAGATGGGTTTATCCTTGGAAATGATCCAAAACTTGTATGCAGACTCAAAAAGGCTCTCTATGGCCTTAAACAGGCTCCAAGGGCTTAGTACTATCGCTTGGATAAATACCTTCGTCAATAAGGTTTAGTAAAAGGATCAACCGATAGCAATCTTTATATAAAAATTGACAATCATAAGTTGCTAATACTTGTTGTGTATGTTGTTGATATCATCTTTGGTAGCAGCGAAGAAGACATGAGTCAAACTTTTGCCTTAGTAATGCAGAAAGAGTTTGAAATGTCTATGCTTGGTGAGCTCACATATTTTCTTGGTTTACAAGTCCAACAAAACAAAGATGGCATCTTTCTATCACAAACCAAGTATCTCAAGCAGATCTTGAAGAAATATGGGATGGAGGATTTGAAACCAGTATGTACCCCTATGGTTACAGGATGCAACCTCATCGTAAATGATGAAATGGCAGCAGTACATCAACCAACCTATAGATCCATGATTGGTAGTCTACTCTATCTAACAGGTACCTCACCAAACATTATGCATGTAGTGGGAATAGTTGGAAGGTTTCAGGCAAATCCAAAGGAAACACATCTTCAGGCAGTTAAGAGAATTTTCAAGTATCTTCAAGGAACTCAAAACTATGGCTTATGGTATCCTAGAGATACAGATCTCACACTTCATGCCTATATAGATGCAGATTGGGCTAGAAGCGTGGATGACAGAAAAAGCACTAGTGGTGGTGCATTCTTCATGGGTCCTAGATTAGTATCTTGGTTCAGCAAGAAACAAAGTTCTATTGCTTTATCTACAACTGAAGTAGAATATGTAGCTGTTGCATCTTGCTGCACACAACTCCTTTGGATGATGCAAACATTGCAAGATCTTCTAATCCCTTGTACTCCACCTATATCCATTTTTTGTGATAATACATGTGCTATCAGTATCTCAAAGAATCTTGTCATGCATTCAGGGACTAAGCACATACCAATCAAGTATCATTTTCTCTGGGAACAAGTGCTGGAACAAAAGGTCAAATTGGAGTATGTTCCCTCTGAGGAACAAGTTGCTGCTATTCTCACCAAACCACTGCCCAGGGAAACTTTTGAATACCTCAGACGGAAGCTGGGAGTAGTTGATGCATCATCTTGCTATTGAAACATGTCTGTTTCAGAGAAATGTGGTTGTATGCGAGTTGCATGAGGAGGATCCATGTACATATGCAAGTTTATGCAGATACAATTGTGTATATGTTGGTTGAAGGAAATCAGTGGGGACAGACTCTGGTTGAAGATAATCTGATATGGGTCTGACAGAGACCATCTGGCACAGGTTCAGGGGGAGAATTTATTCTTCTAATAATGCATTGTTGGCATTACATTAGAAAGTCTTGGTTCGTGTACACAAGCTGTTTTTGGTTTCAGGTGGATCAGGTGCAGAAGGAGAAGATGGTTGCTGATCTGAATAGTGATGTTGCTGATATTTGTTATTGGTGACTTTCATAGTCTTGCTCTAAATTTTTTGTCTCTATATCATGTATATCTTTTATTGTCAAGGTCATGTAACGGCCTATTTTGGTTTCCCCATTATGCCTGGTATGAATGATGTAATGTACTTGGTTGTCATATGTAAACTTCTGATGTATCCCCACTTGTTTGGGTGGATGATCCCCACTTGTTTAGGTGAATGGATGTTTGTATAAAGTCTTTTGGTGATAGGAAGGTCTTTTATGATGTATAAGTCATGGTTCTTCTTGAAGAACATCGTTTTGTAGATCTTGCCTACAGTCAGGGAGAGCATGGTCAGCACAACAGAGCAGAGATTTCAGCATGTACATAGGGGCAGCATAGCCCTTTGCCCTTGATGACAAAAGGGGAGAATGACCTTGAGGATCTTGGGGTTGCCATCAAGTCCAAAGGGGGAGATTGTTGGCATTATGACACCGGTTTGGTGCTATGGCACAGGTGTTGTCCTTGATGGCAACTCACTCCAGTGACAGATCTCAGTTCAGGCTCTCAGAATGAAGGAAAAATATATATACGCAAGTTCATCATGACCAAGCCACGTATACATGCGGGTTAGACGTTCCAAAGACGCGTATGCGTATACATGCACTTTCACGCAAGGAAAAGCATGTACATGTGTGAGAACTTATGTTTGGTCCATGGTATTTAGTCCTTCATATTTGAACCTATGGTTTTAGACCATGGTATCTCGTCTGAAGTGTTGATCCCAAGTATTGCGTCCATGGTATTGATTTGTTATGGTTTTGGATCATGGTATTGTGAAAGGCCTAATACTATAAAAGAGGAAGGAGATCATTAGGTAAGAACACAATCTGAATTATTGAATATATGATAAAGGACTAGATCTGGGATACTAGTGATTGGAGTTATGATGCAGAGTTGGATTTGAATGAAGGAGGAACCTAAGCGCAAAGAAAAGGATAAGTTCTATTGATGGGTCAAAATCTTAAGGCTTGAGTAATAGTATCTTTGTATGATTTGATCTGTTATATGTGGCGCTCGCTTGATCTATAAATCTGATAAACTGGGTTAACTAATGTCTGAATATTTGAAGGAGTGAATTATCTTTATAGATCTGTACGCAGGTTCAGTGAAGCGAAGGCACGTATACACGATGTTTCTGTAAGTCAAAAGCATGTATACGCAGGTTGGTCTTAACATAGAAGTGTATGCACGCAAGTTTTTGAATATTGAAGTAGCGTATGTCTCTTAAATTATGTTCTAGCTGCTTCTGTTGATTACTGCAGTGATCTAGGTTCAGAATTGGTGTATGGTTACTGTTACTGTGTTCTGGGTACAGCGGTCAGAGAAGTGTCTATTTGATTCAGTTTTAATTGGTGAAAAGGAGATTGTTTGATGTAGAAATTCTTGATGTTTGATTGATGTTCATGGATCCAGTCTGAAAATTTATGAAACGTGGTCCCTAGAAGAAAGGGAAGGTTGTAGCCTTCTGTAGGTCAGCACCTATGTATTAGTATCTCAACTAGTACAAGAGCTAAGGGGGTTGTAGCTCCCTTCCAGGAGAAACTGGAGAACGAGAGAGGGTTGTAGCTCTCTGCAGGTTGCAGCCTGCGTATTGGTAAAGGACTACACTAGTACATAATCATTGTAAAAAGAAGTTTCTAATTGAAAAAGATAGATACATATTGCAGCAGGTGGTTTTCACCCACATTGGGTTTCCACCTTATATCTTGTGTTCTTGTGTGTGACTGTCTGAATTTTCTAGTTCCTGGTTATTTTTTCTATGGTTCTGACACACAGATTTAAAATCAACATCTGAAGAATAATTAAATTACAAGTTTGTAAGTTATACGTGGTTTTCCTTTACTGAAGTTGCGTATATACACTGGTTTATCTAACTAAAGTAGCGTATACAAATCTATGAAAGAATTGAAAAGAATTGTCTTCATAATACTGATTCACCCCCCTCTCAGTGTTATTTCCAACACCAAATACCGGAGCACCGGTGTGCATGATAACTTAGTCAAACACCACCCAAAAAAGAGAGCTAGTTCCATATACCACACCCCTTGCAACTGATCATGTCATTACTTTACCTCTCGTGACTACGTAAACCCCGTTTTTATGCCCCCCACTCGGCTTTGTCTCACACTAAGCCATGGAAACTCTTACATTAACAAATATGGTTTTCATGATACCAGTTTGGTATCTTGTCCCCATGACGATGTCGAATGAGACATGACACATTTTTCGTAGGAAATATCCCTATACCTCCACCTCAAGAAAGCACCATTACTCGAAATCGTCATACACCTATACCAGCTAGGCCCGACAAAAATGATAAACAAAATGGTAAGAAAATAGAGTCCTCAAACTCATACAGGGCCCTGCAACCTTGTGCATTATGTGAAGAATTTGGGCACTCAACCCAGATATGCCCCGAATTGGATGAGTTAAAAACTCTCATGAATTCCAACAAAACATAGGCAACCACAACTTCACCAAAATGATGAAAAACCATACCTTTGCGTAACAAAGGAATACATACCATCCATTCATGCGCTATATGCGAAAAGCATGGGCACTATACTCATCATTGTCTTGACATCCCTTGATATCGAGAGACATTAAACACACTCATTCAAACCAACATGAATGAGCCAATAGTGCTAACCATCCCTCAAATGGAAAATAAATGGTAAAACGTCTTCTACATTCAAGAAGAGGCAACTTCATGCTCTAAAGAACCTACCTATAACACATGAAGGCAACATAAGTAACAACACTCATCCTTATCTTTAACATGTGCTATGTGCGATGAACCTACTTGTCTGGTGAATCTTTGCCTCGAACTACGGATGCATTACCAAAATCACCCGCCCACCTAGGTTGCTCAAAAAATTAAACCTAGATGCCACTAACATATATGCACGATATGTTAGGAAAACTATCATATAAAGAGATGTTTGCACCTTCCCAAATTCTGCAAATCATTAAGTTTTGCACATCAATTCCTGAATGAAAACTTTGATATGTTGGACTCAGATACAGAATCTGTAGAATCCACTCCCTACCTAGTGAAGAAGGACCCTTATATATATCTTGTGTGTTTGAGGAGAAAATGTGGCCAACAAAAGTAGGCCCCCATCATTTAACCTCGCATCACCATCACCAGGCGAGATCAAGTCAAAAGAAACCCAAAACCACCTGGCAAAGAAAATCACCCATCACATGCACCCTATGTGATAAACCAAATCATTTGACCAATAAATTCCATGAATTGAGTAGTTTCAACGACATTTTCTTCTTAGACGTCCACATCCCCCATAAGCACCTCTCCAACCAAGAAAAAATCAGATGATGTTATTGTCGCATATTCTCTCAATTCCACCACACAAGGAATTTTTAGTACCTTCGACAATTTTGTTCAGCAAGAGCAACACTAAAACAATCCATACCAACTGACCACACCGTACCAAGATCATGACTTTGAGATGGATAGCCCCATAGGATATTTTTGTCACACAACAATAATGAGGCATCAATATCCCATTTTATGAGTAGTACTTCCTCTCATACAATCTATTTGGATACTAGCAAACCACTATAGGTAAACTCTACCAAAGATTTTCATAGCATAGACGATACCTCTATAACTCATGCCTTTCCAAAACAACCATCGTTGGTAAAAGAGGGTAAAGGCCTCGTTCAATTGCTATATCACCCCTCAGACTTTCACCGAGGGGGAGTTAGTCCTCCTCTACGATGTCGCCCAAGAAGCAGTAGGACCGAGAAAGTTCAAAACCCTTTGGAAGGGCCCATTATTGTAAAACATTTCCTCCTCAAGGGGGCATACATACTGTGGGAGCTCGACGGGGCTTGCCAAAAAGGTCCCATTAGTGGCCTCTACCTCAAAAAATTTCACCCATAAAATGCTAGAGTAGACATGTATGTACCATGAATTATTTTTTAAGATGGTCTCCTCATCATGGATTCACTCTAAAATTCATTCTCCATTCATTTGTAAATAGATGGATATTCCGTCGGCTTATCACCATGGGTTCGTTGATGGTGCATCTCGATGGTTGCAAAATCTCGCTACTGCAACCTGGCCCATATACTCTCCTGACCAAACACCTTGTCTCTTTAATGGAATCTGTACTGGATCAACCACCAAAAATTAAGAAGAATACGATGCCATCATAGGTCTCTTGGTCGATGCCCACCACCTAGGTATCCATCACCTACATATATTCCTTTATTCCCAGCTAGTCGTATCATAGCTAAACAAGATTTTTCAAATCCAAGCTCCATGTCTTTTTCGGAAGTATTTACATGCAAAAAGGTTAGCTAGATATTTTGATCAAATCACATTTACACATATACCAAGAAATCAAAATCACATAGTAGATCGCATCTCTAATAAAATCCTATTCTAACATGCATCACATATATATAACCATCAAGATATATAAAACATCAACATTAGATACATCTTAAAAAATTTTTTTTTTAGAAATACATCAAAATTATAGACGCATATAAATACATCATGAGAGCCGCCATAACTGAGCTCATATATACATTAAAAATATATACGAGTATAAAAAATCACTGGCCCACGACCAGGATGAATAAAATCATAAAAAATATAGCAGAGCATCCTCATAAATGGGTGCTTTCCCTAGTACATACACCATCTCATAAAAAGAAAAAATCCATCAAGTTTAGGGCTTATGTGGCCTAATATTTGCATCCAGAGCCAAAATTGGACCAACCATAGCCATCGCCATAGTGATACGATGAAAAATTGGTCGGTGCACCTACTCCAATGAAATCGTCATCTCAACGATGCGATCTGCCAAACCAGCCCATCCATCGATAGACAACCCTCTAGCCAGGGACTCGATATGCCCCTAGGTGTCACAGTAACCCCATAACTCCACCTCAACGGCTGCTAATCATGTCATAACATCCTTAGCCCATGCACACAATCTAGATGCATCATCATCTACCTCTACCTCTTTAGAGGGCCCACCAATCTCAAACTGGCACTGCTGTGCTGGGTTCTCTCCACCGCCACGAGGAATAATTGATGGCCTTGCTACCCTCGATCACTATGGAATAGGGGTAGCCCTTGCAACGCCCAAGTGTTTCAGATCATGGCCGACTAGATAGGCCAGTGGAAACCCCTGCGACCCTACATCTGCAAGTAGACAAAGCATAGTGTAAACATAATCATAAATAAAAAAACCATACATGAAAGAACACATATGTATACAAATGCAAAAAAAAAACTGTACCTGTTGGTCCCCAGGCAACACCTTCAGAAAGCCCCATACCTGGATCTCCTCTGAAGTCTACCCCATGATATGGAAACAATAGAATTAGCTAAGGATTGAAATTAAATCAATCCTTAATCCAAAATGGATTCAATTGTACCTCTAGATCAAAAGTCTTCAAAAGAAGGTGAAAGTTGTCTCAAGTTGAAGTGCTCATTAATATGAATCCAATGGTGCAAACAACGTGTAAATCCGAGTTCGGATGAATAAATTAGAGCCAATTAAAGATTTAGGTCAAAAAGTCAATGCCTACATCAGTAGGATACGTGGCAACCCAGGAATGAGTCACAGGTTTTGGATGATGTCAGCACAAAAGGTGACGTGGAAACCTATGATTGGTTCACACCACAGGCGATTGGATCAGCGAACGAGAGTGGAGATTGTACGATCAAAGGACTGTTGGGTTGTGTTATATTCTTTCCATGACTAGCCCATGTAGTTAACTGGGGGGCAGAGCCCCCCCCCCCGCCTTCGTTGTGCCTAATGCGTAACGGGGGGCTCATAGGGGGTTTGAGGGGTGCAGGTAACTCCACTCTATGGTTTTCGAACATGGTTTTGGACGCAATGGTTTTCGGTTCATGGTTTTGACGCGATGGTTTTTTGGGCCATGGTATTGGATGCTTCGGCATGTATAAATATGTGTTGTAACATTGAAATGAACATAATGAAAAATCAAGCTAGTAGTCCTAGTTTTTAGATCCAGGGGAAAATCTCTGTGTATATGTGTTTTATGTGTTATGCTCTTGCATTATTTATTTTTTGTGTCTTACAATTAATATGCAGGTAATTTTTGTATGGGGTTAAAACCTACATTTGGTATCTGAGCAGTTTTGGCTTCAAGGGGACGCCTTTGTTGCTGAGGGGTTTCTCTCCGGCCTGTGGTAGACCCTGTTTAGTGGGAGATCTACGGGATTGATTTTGATGGTGAAAGAAGATGTTTAGCAGCGGAAAGATAGAGATCGAGAAATTTAATGGTCAGAGTTTTGAGTTATGGAAACTCAAGATGGAGGATCTATTGGTGGATAAAGATCAATGGGTTGTGGTAGATCCAGGTACTAAACCAACGGGAGTGTCCAATGAAGAATGGAAGAAGTTGGATCGGAAGGCTAAGAGAACAATATGATTGTGTATCAGATTTAGTATTGTTGAATGTGTCAGGGGAAGCTATGGATAAGGCTTTATGGGACAAGTTAGGGATTTTATACCAATCTAAGTCTCTGGTGAATAACCTGTTCCTGCGGAAAAAGCTATATTACATGAGGATGAAAGATGGAGACTCGGTGACAGAGCATCTGAATGCATTTAATATTGTGGTAAGCCAGTTATTATCTGTTGATATTAAAATTTCAGATGAAGATAAGTGCATCAGTTTGTTGAGTTCTCTACCAGATTCGTGGGATAGTCTGGTTATTGCAATAGGTAGCAATACAACTACCCTACAGTTTGATGAAATAGTCTCATCCTTTCTGATGAAGGAGATGAGACAGAAAAATATGGAGAGTCGGAAGGGTGATTCCCTATCTGTACGAGGACGGTCCCAGAACATAAACAAAAATAAGTCATCGAGTGGGAGATCTAAATCTAGAGGGAGATCTAAATCTCTAAGAAAACCTGTAAAGGTGGAGTGGTGCAAATGTGGAAAGGAACGACACTACAAAAGTGATAGTAAATCTAAAGCTCCTAACAAAGGAAAGGGATCTGATGATGCTCGTTCTGTAGAGACAAAAACCACCTCAGATGAAGGTGGGGATGTGTACTTGGTTTCTTCAAGTACACATGTAGATCATGAGGCATGGTTGATTGATTCAGGTGCATCCTTTCACTTCACTCCCCATAGAGAGTGGTTCTGTGAGTATGAGAAATATGATGGTGGTGATATCTTCTTGGGGAATGACCAAGAAGGCTAGAATTGTTGGTGGCGGAAAAGTAAAGTTGAAGTTGCAAGGTGGAAGGGTTCAAACACTTCCGGGTGTTTTGCATAATCTTACATTGGCAAGAAATCTGATTTCCATAAGTAAGCTGGATGATGTAGGTGTAAAAATAGTGTTCGAGATGGATACTTGCAAAATGGTTCGGGGAGCACTGGTATTGATGCAGGGAGTTCAAATTAGAACTCTATGTAAGCTGCAAGGTGGCACTGTTGTTCATGGGTGCAACAGTTCTATGGTTCCTGAAAGTGGAGCAAAAGATATAGTGTTCTTTGGAGAGAAGACCATGATGTGGCATCAAAGGCTTGGACATATTGGAGAGAAGGGCCTTTGAATACTTCACGGTAAAGGTATGGTAGAAGGTATGAGTAATAGCTCTCTGGGTTTTCATTTCTATGAAAATTGTGTATATGGGAAGTAGAATCGGGTGAGTTTCTCCTCTAGTGGTAAGAGGGCGAAACAAATATTAGAGCTTGTGCACAGTGATGTGTTTGGACTTGTGAAGGTTCCATCACTGGGTAAGTCTGTGTACTATGTATCATTTATAGATGACTTCTCAAGGAATACAATGATATATTTCCTTAAGAATAAATATGAAGGCTTTGTTAGGTTTAAAGAATTTAAGACTTTGGTGGAAAACCAGACAGAGAAGAAGATAAAGGTGCTGAGGTCAGATAACGGTGGAGAGTTTTGCAGCAAGGATTTGAATAATTTTGTAAGAAGTGTGGTATAGCATGGAAGAAGACTACTCCAGACACACCTGAGAAAAATGGAGTTGTAGAAAGAATGAAAAAGACATTGATGGAAAAGGAAAGAAGCATGCTCAGTGGTGCTGGGTTAGGACAAGAATTCTGGGTAGAGGCGGTGGAGACAACATGTTACCTAGTCAACAAATCACCTTCATCAACGTTAGAGGATAAGACTCCACAAGAGGTATGGATTGGTAAGAAACCCTCTCTTTCACATCTAAGGGTATTTGGATGTGATGCATATGTACATGTTCCAAAGGAGAAAAGAACCAAGTTGGATAGTAAATCTGAAAAGTGCATCTTTATTGGGTATAAGGATGGTTTAAAGTGTTATAAGCTTCGGAACCCATTAACAAAGAAGGTTGTGTACAACCGACAAGTGGTGTTCAAAGAGGTGAAAGATGTTATTAAACATTAAGTACAACCAAAGGAACCTGAGAAGATAGAGTTTGAGCTTAAGGAGGAAGATTCAGACTCTACATTAGAAGAGGAATCAAAACATGAAGAGCCACAAACTCCGAGTGTGAGAATATCAGTTTGAGAAAGAAAGCAACCAAAAAGGTATAGTCAATCTGCTTTCTGTTCAAATTTTGCTTTATCTATTATTGATGATGATCCCAGAACTGTGAAGGAAGAAGTAGATTCAGAGGATGGAAAACTCTGGAAAGAGGCCATGGTTGATCAAATGGCATCTTTGCACAAAAACGAGGCTTGGGATCTGGTGGAGTTTCCAGCTAGAAGGAAACCCTTTGGTAGCAAATGGGTGTTCAAGAAGAAGACAAATGCAGAAGGAAAGGTAGAGAAATACAAAGCTCGGTTGGTAGAAAAAGGTTATTCCCAGGTGTCGGGAATTGATTTTGGTGATATTTTTTCTCCTGTTGCCAAGGTAGCTTCTATTAGATTATTGTTATTTGTTTCTATTGCTTTTGATCATGAGGTAGAATAGATGGATGTGAAGACAACATTTCTTCATGGGTATCTGGAAGAGGAGATCTACATGAAGCAACCTGAAGGTTTTACGGTGAAGGGTAAGAAAGAACTTGTATACAAGTTAAAGAAGTCTTTGTATGGGTTGAAACAATCACCAAGGACGTGGTATTAGAAATTTGGTAAATTTATACAGGGACTTGGCTTCATCAGAAGAAAAGCAGATCACTGTGTGTATTTTAAATTAATTGGTGATCGTGTTATTTATCTGGTCTTGTATGTGGATGATATGTTGCTGGTTGGAAATGACAAAGAAATTATCAAGGATTTGAAGACCCAATTGTCCTCCAAATTCGGCATGAAAGATCTTGGTGCTGCAAACTATATTCTGGGCATGTAAATTAAAAGAGATCGAGCAAATTGGAAGCTCTGGTTAAACTAGAGGAAGACGATATTACAGAGGTTTAAATGCAGGATATTAAACCAGTGAAGGTTCCTATTCCTGTAGGTGTAAAATTATCTGCCAAGACACAATAAGAGGAAGAGGACATGTCCTGCGTTCCATATGCAATTGCACTTGGTAGCCTGATGTATGCAATGGTCTGTACTAGACCAGACATTTCACATGCAGTGGGAGTATTGAGCAGGTTTATGTCAAAACCAAGAAAGGAGCATTGGACAACAGTGAAGCGGGTTTTCAGGTATCTGTGTGGCACTATTGATTATGGTTTGTGCTACCAAAGAGGACCAGGATTGGACAAAGTGTTGGGTATTCATGGCTTTGTTGATGCAGACTAGGTTGGAGATCTAGATCAGAGAAGATATACAAGTGGGTATGTGTTTAACCTATTTGGAGGTGCAGTCAGTTGGATAAGTAAGAAACGTTCTGTAGTGGCACTATCAATTATAGAGGCAGAATACATGGCAGCCACTCATGTAAGCAAGGAAGCAGTTTGATTACAAATATTGTGTTCAAGTATGGGGTTAGTACAAGGAGCTATAAGGATGGACTATGACAACGAAAGTGCAATTTTATTGGCAAAGAACCCTGCATATCATTCAAAGGCAAATCATATTGATGTTCAGTATCACTTTGTGAGGGATATGATAGAAAACAAAAATGTGTTGCTGGAAAAGGTGGACACTTTGAAGAATACTGTAGATGCATTGACAAAGTTTGTGAGCTCTGAGAAGTTCTCTTGGTGTAGAGAAACAATGGGTGTTGGAGGGCTGGATAAATGACTAAGATCTCTTGTGGCCCCTTGTGGAAAGAAAACAACAAGTCGAAGAATGTTGGGTTGTGAAAGACTAGCCCACGTAGTTAACCAGGGGGTTAAAGGGGGGGCGGAGCACCCCCCTCCC